>KV020106.1:0-113159 GCA_001598015.1 Dorcoceras hygrometricum | reverse complement strand
GCGTATCTGGCGGAGAGAGAGGGATTCGAACCCTCGATAAGGCTTTTGACCCTATACTCCCTTAGCAGGGGAGCCCCTTCGGCCACTCGGGCATCTCTCCGGGTTTGTGGTGCTGCGGCAGGGTCGGCAAGGATAACCGCCGACTGGCTTGAGGTAAAGCCCGGATGCCGCGATCAGTGTTCGTCGGCGTCGCCATGGGGCGCGCTGTCGCCCGACTCGTGCTCGCCCTTGATGCGCTGGTAGATCTCTTCGCGATGCACGGCGACATTCTTCGGCGCGTTGATGCCGATGCGTACCTGATTGCCTTTCACGCCCAGAACGGTGACGGTCACCTCGTCGCCGATCATCAGGGTTTCGCCAACCCTGCGGGTCAGAATCAACATGGTTACTACTCCATTAATTCCTGGTTCCAGACCTGCCGGCGATGGTGCCTCACCCCTGAGCGTCCATCACCACAGTTCGACGATCGACCCGTCGAAGGCCCTACCGCCTTCCCGGCTCTCCATCCAGCTACCTGCTGTGACACCTGTTTTGCCACGCAAAACAGGCTCCCAGCGACATTCGGGCGATACTAGCGAGCATCCACCATTGACGCAATGCACACAGGCATGACCAGTGGCAGGGGTTGCGGTTGACGGGGTGCTCAGGCCGACAAGCAGCCCGAAACCCACAACGGCAGACCCGCAAGAATCGTTGACAAGGCCGGCGCATCCACGCCGCCGCCCTGCGCCATGTCGGGACGGCCGCCACCCTTGCCATCGATCTGCTTCGCCACGTGCGAGACCACGTCGCCGGCCTTGACGCGACCCAGCGCGCGACCGTGCACGCCGGCAATCAGCGAGACACGGCCTTCCGCCGCACCGGCCAGCAGGATCACGCAGTCGCCCAGCTGCTGCTTGAGCTGGTCCACGCTGTCGCGCAGCGCCTTGGCGTCCAGTCCCTCCAGCCGCGCAGCCACCACCTTGATGCCGCCGACGTCGTGTGCGCCGCCCGCCAATTCGGCGGTGGCGTTGCCGGCCGCCTTGGCGCGCAGCGATTCCAGTTCGCGCTCCAGCTTCTTCTGCTTGTCGAACAGCTGGCGCAGCTTTTCGATGGCGTCGTCGCCGCTGCTGGAAAGCAGGTGCGACAACTCGCCGAGGCGACGCTCCTCGTCGGCCACGAAGGCCAGCGCACCGGTGCCGGTGACCGCCTCGATGCGGCGTACGCCGGAGGCCACGCCGGACTCGGCGATGATCTTGAACAGGCCGATGTCGCCGGTGCGGCCCACATGGGTGCCACCGCACAGCTCGGTGGAGAACTCGCCCATCCTCAGCACGCGCACTTCGTCGCCGTACTTCTCGCCGAACAGCGCCATCGCGCCGAAGGCGATGGCATCGTCATAGGCCATGTGACGCACTTCGGCGGCGGCGTTGCGACGCACCTCGGCGTTGACCAGCGCCTCCACCTCGGCGAGTTCGTCGCGGCTCACCGGCTTGTGGTGTGCGAAGTCGAAACGCAGGCGATCGGGCGCCACCAGCGAGCCCTTCTGCGTGACGTGGGTGCCCAGCACCTTGCGCAGCGCGGCGTGCAGCAAGTGGGTGGCGGAATGGTTGAGCACGATGGCCTGGCGGCGCGCGGCATCGATCTGCGCATCCACCACGTCGCCGGTCTTCAGCGGCTGCGCGCCGCGCCAGCTGCCGGCATGGCCGAAGAACACTCCGCCCATCTTCAGCGTGTCGGCCACCTCGAAACGGCCGTTGCCGTTGGACAGCGTACCGGTGTCGCCCACCTGGCCGCCGGACTCGGCATAGAACGGCGTGCGATCGAGTATCACGAAGCCCTGCTCGCCCTCGGCGAGCTGTTTCACCTCGCGACCGTCGCGCACGATGCCCAGCACCTTGCAGCCTTGCGCCGTGAGCGCCTCGTAGCCGAGGAAAGCGGTGGGTGTGAGCTGGCTGGCGAGTTCCGCCGGCATCTGGCCCTTGGCCTCGAACTTGCCCGCGGCGCGGGCGCGCTCGCGCTGCTCGTTCATCGCCTGCTCGAAGCCGGCCATGTCCACCGCGAGACCGCGCTCGCGCGCGATGTCGGCGGTGAGGTCGACCGGGAAGCCGTAGGTGTCGTACAGGCGGAACGCGTCCGCGCCGGGGATGGTCTTGCCCGACTTCGCAGCCACCTCGTCGAACAGGCGCATGCCGTGCTCCAGCGTCTCGCCGAAGCGCTGTTCCTCGGTGCGCAGCGCGTCTTCCACGAAGGCCTGCCTGGCCTTCAGTTCCGGATAGGCCTCGCCCATCTCCTCGACCAGCGGCTGCACCATCTTCCAGAAGAAGTCGCCGCGCACGCCCAGCATCCAGCCGTGGCGCAACGCGCGGCGGATGATCCGGCGGAGCACGTAGCCGCGGCCCTCGTTCGACGGCAGCACACCGTCCACGATCAGGAACGAGCAGGCGCGGATGTGGTCGGCGATCACGCGCAGCGACTGGTTGGCCAGATTCTTCGTGGCCGTGAGTTCGGCCGCCACCTTGATCAGGTGCTGGAACAGGTCGATCTCGTAATTGGAATGCACGTGCTGCAGCACGGCGGCGAGGCGCTCCAGGCCCATGCCGGTGTCCACGCAGGGCGCGGGCAGCGGCGACAACGTGCCGTCCGGCGCACGGTCGAACTGCATGAACACCAGGTTCCAGATCTCGATGTAGCGGTCGCCGTCCTCGTCGGGCGAGCCGGGCGGGCCGCCGGCCACGTCAGCGCCGTGGTCGTAGAAGATCTCGGTGCAGGGACCGCAGGGGCCAGTGTCGGCCATCTGCCAGAAGTTGTCGGAGGCGAACGGCGCGCCCTTGTTGTCGCCGATGCGCACGATGCGCTCGGCCGGCACGCCGACTTCCCTGTGCCAGATGTCGTAGGCCTCGTCGTCGGTGTGGTAGACAGTGACCCACAGCTTCTCGGCCGGCAGCTTCAGCACCTGGGTAAGCAGCTCCCACGCCCAGGCGATCGCTTCGCGCTTGAAGTAGTCGCCGAACGACCAGTTGCCCAGCATCTCGAAGAAGGTGTGGTGGCGCGCGGTGTAGCCCACGGCGTCCAGGTCGTTGTGCTTGCCGCCGGCGCGCAGGCAGCGCTGCACGTCGGCGGCGCGCACGTAGGGCAGTTTCTCGCTGCCCAGGAACACGTTCTTGAACGGCACCATGCCCGAGTTGGTGAACAGCAGGGTCGGGTCGCTGGCCGGCACCAGCGAGGCGGACGGCACGATGGTGTGGCCCTTCGCGCGGAAGAAGTCGAGGAAGGCGGAGCGGATGTCGGCGGTTTTCATGCGTGGCGGCGATGGCTGCGAAGAGGCACGCCGCTACTCCGCCGCGATTAGCTTTCCTCGTCGGCCTCGTCCACTTCGGCGTGGGTTGCGTATCTTACCGTGGCGGCGGCAAAACCGCGGCGCAGGAGGAATTGTGCCCGTTTGGCCTGCTCGGCGCGATCCGCGGCGGGTTTGCCGCCGTAGCGGCGGCGCAACTGGTTGGCGGCACTGGCCTGCCAGTCCACTTCGGCTTCGTCCAGCATACGGCGGATCGCGGCGTCCGCGAGGCCGTGGGTCTTCAGTTCCATGCGGATGCGCGCGGGGCCGTAGCCTTGCGAAGCGCGGTTGCGCAGGAGCATGGCGGCGAAGCGTTCGTCGTCCTGGTAGTGCTGGCCGGCCAGCCGGGCCAGCGCGGCATCGGCTTCGTCGCCGGCATAGCCGCCCTGGTCGAGCTTGCGGCGCAGCTCGCGCCTCGACTGCTCGCGGCGCGCGAGCAGGCCCAGCGCCTTGTCGTAGGCGCTGGGGCGGGGTCTGTCGGGGCTGTCGCTCTGCTTGCGCTTCATGGGGCTGGCCCTGTCGCCGAAACGAGGCGGTTGCCATGTGCTGGTTGCCTGCGGCGAAGTTCCGGTCGTTTGACGCGAGCAACAAAGCGGTTTCGGTCGCCTGCCGGCGCCCGAGTTACCTCTCTTTGCTGGCCCAAAGAGAGGTAACCCAGAGAAATGGCCTGATTCAATCCGCCGGACCTACAAGCCTGTTGTGTTGAGGATTGGGGAGCTACTCCCACCTACACGATAGACGGCGCAGCCACACCGCGCCGTATCTGGAGACTGAGGGTTGCGCCTTCGTAACTATGCAGGGCGCAACACGATCACGCTTCTTCCAGCGCTTCCTCGGAGGCCGCCGCGGCCTTGCCGGTGCTGCTGACCAGCAGGCGGGCGCGCAGTTCGGCGTCGATCTCGTTGGCGATGGCCGGGTTGTCCTTGAGGAACTGGCGCACGTTTTCCTTGCCCTGGCCGATACGGTCGCCCTTGTAGCTGTACCAGGCGCCGGACTTGTCGATCAGGTTCTGCGCCACGCCCAGTTCGATGATCTCGCCTTCGCGCGAGGAGCCCTCGCCGTAGAGGATCTCGAACTCGGCCTGGCGAAACGGCGGAGCCACCTTGTTCTTCACCACCTTGACGCGGGTTTCCGAGCCGATCACCTCATCGCCCTTCTTCACCGCACCGATGCGGCGGATGTCCATGCGCACCGAGGCGTAGAACTTCAGCGCATTGCCGCCAGTGGTGGTCTCGGGGCTGCCGAACATCACGCCGATCTTCATGCGGATCTGGTTGATGAAGATCACCAGGCAGTTCGACTTTTTGATGTTGGCGGTGAGCTTGCGCAGCGCCTGGCTCATCAGGCGGGCGTGCAGGCCCACGTGGGAATCGCCCATCTCGCCTTCGATTTCGGCCTTCGGGGTCAATGCGGCGACCGAGTCGACCACCACCACATCCACCGCGCCGGAGCGCACCAGCATGTCGGCGATTTCCAGCGCCTGTTCGCCGGTGTCGGGCTGGGAGACCAGCAGGTCGTCCACGTTCACGCCCAGCTTGGCGGCATAGGTGGGATCGAGCGCGTGCTCGGCGTCGACGAACGCGGCAGTGCCGCCGTTCTTCTGGCAGTTGGCGATCACCTGCAGGGTCAGCGTGGTCTTGCCCGAGGATTCCGGGCCGTAGATCTCGATCACGCGGCCGCGCGGCAGGCCGCCCACGCCCAGCGCGATGTCCAGGCCCAGCGAACCGGTGGACACGGTGTCGATCGCCTCGTTGGTGCGATCGCCCATGCGCATCACGGCACCCTTGCCGAACTGCTTTTCGATCTGGCCGAGGGCGGAGGCGAGCGCCTTGCGCTTGTTGTCATCCATCGTCTTGGTTCCGGTTGGGCTGTGAATGGAGGCATGATGCCCGGATCGCGTCTCACGGGCTGCGATCAGCGATGAATCCCGAGTATCCCACAGTGGTCAAGCCGCCCAGCCAGCCCGCGGCGCCTCATTCCGTCAGGGTTTTCCGCAGCCCCGCGAGGGCCGCGGCCACGGTGCGCCGGCGCACCGCTTCGCGGTCGCCGTCGAAATGGAATAGTTGCGCGTGGGCGTAGCCGCCGCGGCGTTTCCAGGCGATCCACACCGTACCCACCGGTTTGCCCGGCGTACCGCCGCTGGGACCGGCGATGCCGGTAACCGCCACCGCCACGCCGGCGCCGAAGCGGGCCAGCGCGCCGGAAACCATTTCCAGCGCGGTCTCCTCGCTCGCCGCGCCGCTGTGCTCCAGCGTGCGCGGGTCCACCCCGAGCAGGGCCTGCTTCGCCTCGTAGCTGTAGGTGACCACGCCGGCATCGAACCAGGCCGAGCTGCCGGGCAGGTCGGTCAGCGTCTTGGCGATCCAGCCGCCACTGCAGGATTCAGCCGTCACCAGCATCAGGCGCTGGCGCAGCGTCTCCTCCGCCACCGCCTGCGCCAGCACGCGCAATTCGGCATCGGTAGGAACGGATACGGACTCCATGCGAGACTCCCGGTCTTGAGACCGGCACGGTAACGCGGCCGGCCGGCCCGATCCACCCTTTTCACTGCCCGCGGCGTCCATGAGTCACGACGATCTCTCCCTGCACACCCCGCTGATGCGCCAGTACCTCACCGCCAAGGCGGCGCACCCGGATGTGCTGCTGTTCTTCCGCATGGGCGATTTCTACGAGCTGTTCTACGACGACGCGCGCAAGGCGGCGCGGCTGCTCGACATCACGCTGACCCAGCGCGGGCAGTCGGCGGGCGCGCCGATCCCGATGGCGGGCGTGCCCTACCACGCGGTGGAGAACTACCTGGCCAAGCTGGTGCGCCTCGGCGAGTCGGTGGCGATCTGCGAGCAGATCGGCGACCCGGCGCTGGCCAAGGGTATCGTCGAGCGCAAGGTGGTGCGCGTGGTCACGCCGGGCACGGTGACCGACGCGGCGCTGCTTGAGGAGCGCCGCGACAACCTGCTGCTGGCGATCAGCGCCGGCGCGAAGGACGGCTACGGTCTTGCCTGGGTGGATCTCTCCAGCGGCCGCTTCCTGCTCAGCGAGGTACCGGGCGCCGAAGCGCTGGCCGCGGAACTCGCGCGCCTGCAGCCGGCCGAGACGCTGGTGGACGAAAGCGTGGCGTGGCCGAAGCTGGTCGCCGCCCTGCCCGGCCTGCGCAAGCGGCCGCCGTGGCATTTCGAGACCGACGCGGCGCGGCGCGAACTCAACCGCTTCTTCGGCACGCGCGACCTCGGCGGCTTCGGCGTGGACAAGCTCCCGCTGGCCATCGGCGCCGCCGGCTGCCTGCTCGGCTACGTCGAGGAAACCCAGAAGAGCGCGCTGCCGCACCTCAGCGGCATGGCGGTGGAATCGGCCAGCGAGACCATCGCGCTGGATGCGGCCACCCGCCGCAATCTCGAACTCGATACGCACCCCAGTGGCCGCACCGAGCACACCCTGCTCGGCGTGCTGGACGAGACGGTGACACCGATGGGCGCGCGCCTGCTGCGGCGCTGGCTGAACCGGCCGCTGCGTTCGCGCGAAGTGTTGCGTGCACGCCACCAGGCCATCGGCGCGTTGATCGACACCCGTCGCTACGAAGCGCTGCGCGAGCAGTTGCGCGGCATCGGCGATCTGGAACGCATCCTGGCCCGCGTGGCGCTGCGCTCGGCACGGCCGCGCGATCTCTCCACGCTGCGCGATGGCTTGCTGGCCGCCCCCGTTATAAGTGCGCTCATCCATGAGCGCGAAGATCAAGAAGCGGCCATCCATGGCCGCACTCTTCAACAAGAGCCCGCTCCGTTGTTGCACTCGCTGGTCGATCGCATCGGCGACCATGCCGAAACCGCCGCGCTGCTCCGGCGCGCCATCGTCGAACAGCCGCCCGTGCTGCAACGCGACGGCGGCGTCGTCAACGACGGCTACGACGCCGAGCTCGACGAACTGCGCCGGCTCTCCACCCACGCCGACCAGTACCTGGTCGAATTGGAAGAACGCGAGAAGGCCGCCAGCGGCATCCCCACGCTCAAGGTGGGCTACAACCGCGTGCACGGCTACTACATCGAGATCAGCAAGGCGCAGTCGGACAAGGCGCCCACGCACTACACGCGCCGCCAGACCACCAAGAACGCGGAGCGCTACATCACCGAGGAACTCAAGCAGTTCGAGGACAAGGTGCTCAGCGCGAAGGAACGCTCGCTGATGCGCGAGCGCGCGCTGTACGAGGCGTTGCTCGACACGCTCACCGAACGGCTGGAACCGCTGAAGCAGGCCGCCGCCGCCATCGCCGAACTCGACGTGCTGGCCACCCTGGCCGAGCGCGCCGAGACGCTGGACTGGACGGCGCCGGAACTCGCCGACGAACCCGGCATCGCCATCGAGCGCGGCCGCCACCCCGTGGTGGAGAAGGTGCGCGAGGAGCCGTTCGAGCCGAACGACCTGCAGCTCGCCGACGGCCGCCGCATGCTGGTGATCACCGGCCCCAACATGGGTGGCAAGAGCACCTACATGCGGCAGAACGCGCTGATCGTGCTGCTCGCCCACATCGGCAGCTACGTACCGGCCAGCCGCGCGGTGATCGGCCCGATCGACCGCGTCTTCACCCGCATCGGCGCCGGCGACGACCTCTCGCGCGGCCAGTCCACCTTCATGGTGGAGATGAGCGAGACGGCCAACATCCTGCACAACGCCACCGCACTGAGCCTGGTGCTGATGGACGAGGTGGGCCGCGGCACCAGCACCTACGACGGCCTGGCGCTGGCGCGTGCGGCGGCGGTGCATCTCGCCGCGGCGAGTCGCGCGTTCACCCTGTTCGCCACCCACTACTTCGAGCTGACCGAACTCGCCGGCGAATACCCCGGGATCGCCAACGTGCACCTCGACGCCGTCGAATACGGCGAGCAACTGGTATTCATGCACGCGGTGAAGGACGGTCCCGCCAACCGCAGCTTCGGCCTGCAGGTGGCGGCGCTGGCCGGCCTGCCCAAGGCGGTGATCGCCGACGCACGCCGTACGCTGGCGGAACTGGAGCGCGGCATGCATGCGCACGCCGCCGCGCCGGCGCCTGCCGTCGACGCCTCGCCGCAACTCGGACTGTTCGCGCCGCCCGCGCCATCGGCGGTGGAGCATGCGCTGGACGCCATCGACCCCGACGCGCTGGCGCCGCGCGACGCACTGGAAGCGCTTTACCGGCTCAAGCAGTTGCGCTAGCCGGAAGCGGTTTCGACACCTCTCCGTCACGGCCCGCCTGGCACACTCCCACGTTCGCGCCAGGCGATAGCCGTGCACTATCGCCGGCATTGGAATATTCGAATTCCACGAATGGCCAGCGCTGCGTAGATTGGCCCGGGCCACCCGATGCCCGAGGAGAGAACCCATGTCCGCCGAAGCGAAGTGCCCCTTCCACCCCACCGCCACCGGAACCACCAATCGCGACTGGTGGCCGAACCAGTTGCGGCTCGACCTGCTTAGCCAGCACTCCGAAAAATCCAGCCCGCTGGGCAAGACGTTCAGCTACCGCGACGAATTCGAGAAACTCGATTACGCCGCGCTGAAGAAGGACCTGCTGGCGCTGATGACCGACTCGCAAGACTGGTGGCCGGCCGATGGCGGCAGCTATGCCGGCCTGATGATACGCATGGCCTGGCACAGCGCCGGCACTTACCGCGTCGGCGACGGGCGCGGCGGCGCGGGGCGCGGGCAGCAACGCTTCGCCCCGCTCAATTCGTGGCCGGACAACGTCATCCTCGACAAGGCGCGCCGCCTGCTGTGGCCGGTCAAGCGGAAATACGGCCAGCGGATTTCCTGGGCCGACCTGATCGTGCTGGCCGGCAACGTCGCGCTGGAGTCCAGCGGCTTCCGCACCTTCGGCTTCGCCGCGGGCCGCGAGGACGTGTGGGAGCCCGACCTCGACGTGTCCTGGGGCAACGAAACCGAATGGCTGGCGCTGAGCGGCACGCCGGGCAGCCGCTACTCGCACGGCAAGCCCGGCGAGCGCACGCTGGACAACCCGTTGGCCGCCGTGCAGATGGGCCTGATCTACGTGAACCCGGAAGGCCCGGACGGCAAGCCCGACCCGCTCGCCGCCGCGCACGACATCCGCGAAACCTTCGCACGCATGGCGATGGACGACGAGGAAACCGTGGCACTGATCGCCGGCGGCCACACCCTGGGCAAGACCCATGGCGCCGGTCCCGCCAGCAACGTCGGCGCCGAGCCGGAAGCGGCGCCGCTGGAACTGCAGGGCCTGGGCTGGGCCAGCACCTTCGGCAGCGGCAAGGGCAAGGACACGATCGGCTCCGGCCTGGAAGTCACCTGGACGCGCACGCCGGCGCAATGGAGCAACGACTTCTTCAAGTTCCTGTTCGATTTCGAATGGGAACTGGAAAAGAGCCCGGCCGGCGCGCACCAGTGGGTGGCCAAGGGCGCCGACGCGATCATCCCTGGCCCCGCGCCGGATTCGCCGAAGCGCCGTCCGACCATGCTCACCACCGACCTGTCGCTGCGCTTCGACCCGGCCTACGGGAAAATCTCGCGCCGTTTCCGCGACGACCCGCAGGCCTTCGCCAACGCCTATGCGCGCGCCTGGTTCAAGCTGACCCACCGCGACCTCGGCCCGAAGGCGCGCTACCTCGGCCCGGAAGTGCCGCAGGAGGACCTGCTCTGGCAGGACCCGTTGCCCAAGGCCACGCATCATCCCAGCGCCGCCGACATCGCCGACCTCAAGGCGAAGATCGCCGCCTCGGGGCTGAGCGTGCCGCAACTGGTTTCGCTCGCCTGGGCCTCGGCCTCCACCTTCCGCGGCGGCGACAAACGCGGCGGCGCCAACGGCGCACGCATCCGGCTGGCCCCGCAGAAGGACTGGGCGGTCAACGCACTGGCCGTCAAGGCACTGCCCAAGCTGGAAGAAATCCAGCAGGCCTCGGGCAAGGCCTCGCTGGCCGACGTGATCGTGCTGGCCGGCGGCGTGGGCATCGAGATGGCGGCCAGGGCCGCCGGCATCGCCGTCGAGGTGCCGTTCGCGCCGGGACGCGTGGACGCCGGCGCCGAGCAGACCGACGTCGAGTCCTTCGGTTACCTGGAACCCCTCGCCGATGGCTTCCGCAACTACCTCAAGGCGAAGTCGGACATCCCTGCCGAACACCTGCTGATCGACAAGGCGCAACGGCTCACCCTGACCGCACCGGAAATGACCGCGCTGGTCGGCGGCCTGCGCGTGCTGGGCGCCAACCACGACGACAGCGCGCACGGCGTGTTCACCGACCAGCCCGGCGCGCTGAGCAACGACTTCTTCGTCAACCTGCTGGACATGGGCACCGAATGGAAGCCGGCCGGCGACCTGTTCGAAGGCCGCGACCGCAAGACCGGCGCACCAAAGTACACCGGCACCCGCGTCGACCTGGTGTTCGGCTCGAACTCTGTGCTGCGCGCGCTGGCCGAGGTCTACGCCAGCACCGACGGCAAGGAGAAGTTCGTGCGCGACTTCGTGGCGGCATGGACCAAGGTGATGAATCTCGACCGCTTCGACCTGGCCTGAGCGCGCAACAGCTCCTGCGGGAGCGCACCTTGTGCGCTCCCGCGACAGCGTATCGCTCGAAGCCGGGGGCGCCCCAAGCGCCCCGTCCGGCGCCGTGATGCCGGGAGTCGCCCCCTGCCGGCATGGCTCACACCCCACACCAAACCACCAAACCGGGCCGCCTGCCAAGCCGGCGGATGCGCCCGAACCCTGGCCCGCGGCCGAACGGCTTCTTCATGAAGCCGCCAACGCCATGCGCTGCAGGCGGAATCGCCCGGCGGCGCGGGGGCCGCCGCCGGTCACCATGATCGGGATGCACGCGATCACCGGATCCGGCACGACATATGCAGCGCTGCGAAAGCATGGTCCGGGTAGCAGCCAGCCGGGAAAAGCCCGGCCACACGTCCGTCGAGGCCGGTTTCAGCGCGCCGCGTCTTCGACCGCCCCAGGCAACTCCCGCCCCCTCATCAAGCCAACGCCCTGGCTCGTATCCGGCACCCAAATCGAAAGATTAAGATTAATAAACGAAACTTCTTACGTTTTCATACTGTTTTTTTATTTGTCTTTTACTTTCGATAATTGTAGCTTCGAGTTGCCCGAGGAGCTGGCACCCAGGGGGTCCGTTACCGGACAAGTGCCTCCCTCCAGGCCATCGAAATGACCGGGAATTGAATCCGTTTGTCGAGCCTTTCCCGTCAGGAAGATGTTCCTGGAGCGAGTGGCGATCCGGGCATCGCAGTCGAACCAGACCACCGTATTGGGCCGTGAGGGGAGTATCGAATGAACAGCAAGGGCAGACCCACATCAAACCCGCGCCGGCGCATGCTGTCGGCGCGCCACACCGCGCTGGCCGTGGCCGTCGTCGCGGGCATCGGCATGACGGGGCAGGCGCTGGCGCAGGCCACCACCGGCACCATCTTCGGCAGCGCGCCCACATCCGGCACCACCGTACAGATCACCGGCGGTGCAGGCTTCAACCGTACCGTCCCGGTCGACAGCTCGGGACACTACTCGGTGACCGTGCCGGTCGGCACCTACTCGGTCAACCTGTTGCAGAACGGCGCCATCGTGCAGTCGCACAACAACGTCAGCCCGAGCGCCGGCGGCGCTTCCGAGGCCGACTTCGTGCAGCCCGGCAGCAGCAGCGAGAACGCGCAAAACCTGGGCACGGTATCCGTGACGGCGAATGCCCTGCCGACGATCGACGTGACCTCGACCACCCAGAATCTCACCATCACGGCGAAGCAGTTGGCGCAGCTGCCGCTGGCGCGCAATTCGGCGGCCATCGCCCTGCTGGCGCCGGGCACCATCTCCGGAGCGGCCAGGCTGGGCGGGGGACCCACGGGCGAGCCGGTGATCTCGTTCAGTGGCTCGTCCATTGTCGAGAACGCTTATTACATCAACGGCTTCAACACTTCCGATCCGCTCAGCAATACCGGCGGCATCACGCTGCCCTACGGGGCCATCGACCAGCAACAGACCCTCACCAGCGGTTACGGCGCCCAATACGGTCGTTCGGCCGGCGGCGTGATCAGCCAGGTGGGCAAGAGCGGCACCAACGATTGGCATTTCGGCGGTCAGGTGCTGTGGCAGCCGGCCTTCGCCCACAGCAGCACGGACAACATCTACTGGAACAACCCGCTGAGCACCACGGCCGGCGAGGAGTACGGCAATCTCGAGCAATATCAGAAGGCCAACAGCAGTTGGACCACGGTCTACGACGCCTACATCGGCGGCCCGCTGATCAAGGACACGCTATTCCTGTTCCTGTCGGCCGAAGCCGACAAGTCGCAGGGGCAATCGGTAGGTACCGTCAACGCGGGCAACATCGGCTACTGGAAAAACAGCGATCCCAAGTTCTACGGCAAGTTGGACTGGAACATCAATTCCAACAACATCCTTTCGCTGACCAGCATCTACAACGCGGAGAAATACACGCCGGAGCAGTATTACAACTACGACAACACCACGCATACGATTGGCGGGTTCGAATCCCAGGGCAATGAGTCAAAGAATGCGTTCAAGATCTGGATCGCCAAGTACACCTCGTACATCACCGACAACCTGACGCTGAACTTCCTGTACGGCAAGATGGATGGCCAGTACTACACCGGTTACCCGGGCTACGATCCCAACCTGACCTATGTCGGGAGCGTGGGGAACGAAAACCCGGCCTATCTGACGTGCCCCTCCTGCTACATCCACAACTCAACCGTCATCAGCAGCTTGAGCAACCCGGCCCACAAGTCCGAGGTGCGCAACCTGCGCCTGGACCTCGACTGGAAACTGGGCGACCACGACATCCAGTTCGGTATCGACAACGACACCGATATCGACGCGGGCGATGGCTCGACGACGAGCGGACCGGGCGCCTATTACTGGAGCTACGGGCAAACCGGATCGCCCACCAGCAATATCATCACGCAGGCCACGGGAACGGCGACGGGGGCCACGCCGTGCGTGAACGATACGAAGGGTTGTTACGTAGAGAAGTACTCGTTCATCGACAGCGCCACGGTGACGGTCAAGCAGCGCGCGCAGTACATCCAGGACAATTGGCAGGTCACGCCGAACTTGCTGCTGAACATCGGCCTGCGCAACGACCAGTTCACCAACTACAACCCGCTGGGCGCCGCCTATCTGCGCCTGACCAAGCCGCAGTGGGCGCCGCGCCTGGGCTTCAGCTGGGACGTGTTCGGCGACTCCAGCATGAAGGTGTTCGGCAATGCGGGACGCTACTACATCGCGATGCCCACGGCGGTGGCGCTGCGCGAAGCCGGCAACCCGTTGTACACGGAGCAGTTCTACAACTATTCGGGCATCAACCCCGACGGCACACCGATCGATCCGGTGCTGGCGCCGAACACCTTCCCGAACAACACCTATTACGTCAACGGTGAAAACGGCACGTCGCTCGATCCCAAGCAGATTTCGGCGCAGAACCTCAAGGCGGAGTACCAGGACCAGTTCGTACTGGGCATGCAGCAGCAGATCAGCCCGGCGTGGGTGTACGGCGTCACCGGCACCGTCAACAAGATGGGCCGTGCCATCGACGACACGTACGCCAGCTACGAAGCCCCGGCGATCGAGGCCGCAGCCGCGGCCCAGGGCATCACCATCGACCCGACCAACCTGCTCGGCAGTGTCCTGATCAACCCGGGCCAGGCCAACACCTTCGTGATTGCGAAGGATGGCGGCGGCTACCAGTACGTAAAGGTGAGCAACGCCGACCTCGGCTTCCCGCAACTCAAGCGCAATTACTATTCGCTGGAGCTTTACCTGGAGCACCCGTTCGACGGCAAGTGGTGGGGCAAGATCGACTATGTGTTCTCGCGCAGCTACGGCGATACCGAGGGCCCGGTGCAGTCGAACATCGGCCAGGGTGGCAGCTCGCAGTCGGCTACCGAGCAATGGGACTTCTCGCAGATCATGTCGTACGCCAACGGTGACCAGGCCAACGACCAGAAGCATCAGCTCCGGCTGTACGGCTCGTACCAGATCACGCCGGAATGGAGCGTGGGCGGCACCTACACCATCGCGTCGGGCACGCCCAAGTATTGCCTGGGCTTCTATGGCCCCGACCAGACCGACGCCGCGGGTTATGGCGCTTCGTACCACTGGTGCAACGGCGTGCCCACGCCGGGCGGTTCCACCGGCTTCACGCCGTGGACGCACCAGTTGAACCTGCAATTGGACTATCGCCCGGCCTTCGCCGAGCACAGGCTGGACTTCCAGTTGCAGGTGCACAACGTCTTCAACGAACAAAACGTCACGCAGTACTACTATGGATACAATCAGGGCGGCGCTCCCGGACCTGGCGAGGTAGCGGCGATCAATCCCCAGTACCTGCAGCCGTACAGCCTGGAAGCCCCGCGCTACGTGCAGTTCGGCATCACTTACGACTACTGACCCGCCTGAACCGGGCGAAAGGACTGGCCGCCAGGAATTCCTGGCGGCCTTGCTTGTTTTCGTGCGCCGGCATCGTGCCGGGATCGCCAGCGCAGCGGGGACCCGGCGCTTTCGTCAGGTGGCGAGGCTCGCCATGCCGGCGCTCCGGACATCCTCCGGCAAGCCTTGCACGGATGCCGGTTCGAACACGGCGCCACGTGCCGGCAGGCGGCCCGAACGCACCAACAGGTCAATGCTGGCAACGACATCGAGGCGGTTGAACGGTTTCTTGATGAAATCGTCGGCGCCGTAGCGCTGCACGTAGAACTGCTCGGTGGCCTGCGGGTTGCCGCTGATCATCACGATCGGGATGTGCGCGGTGAGCGGGTCGTGGCGCAGCGCGCGCAACACCGCGAAGCCGTTGATGCCCGGCAGCACGATGTCGAGGAAGACCAGCTCGGGCAGCTCGGCCTTCGCCAGTTCCAGCGCGCGCTCACCGTCGGCGACCTTCTGCACCGCGTAGCCGTCCTGCTCCAGCAGGCGGCCCAGCACGGCGCAGATCGTGGGCGAATCGTCCACCACCAGCATGCGCGTGCCCGTTGGCGCCTGGCGCCGGCGATCCGGCTGTTGCGCTGCGGCGTCGGCACCGCCCAGCCAGCGCTTGAATAATCCCATGCCGTTCATCGTGAGTCTCCCCGAGGCCATCCTCGTCCAATGAGGGGTGCGGACTTGGCGCGACCCATCGTTGCAGCGGATGGTGCGGCAGAACCCCGGCGCAATCTGCGATGCACTGCTCAGAGCCTGTTTGCAGGCTGCTCAGAAACCGCCCGGATCGTCCTTCAGGCGACGCAAGTCACGGCGTGCATGCTTGTCCGGCCGCTGGCGCGGCGCCTGCATGCCGACCAGCCGGCGCTGCTCGCGCCGCGCTTCGCGCATCAACCGGCTCGCTTCGCTCTCGCGATACAGCGCCTGCGCCGCGCTGGCCGGGCCGCGCTTGTCGGCCAGCGCCAGTACTTCGACCTCCAGCCGCTCCTCGCCGCGGCTGATCTTCAGCGTGTCGCCCGCATGCAGCAGCTTGGCCGGCTTGCAGCCACCTCCATTGACGTCGATCTTGCCGCCATCGATCGCCTGTTTGGCGAGGCTGCGCGTCTTGAAGAAGCGCGCGGCCCACAACCACACATCTGCGCGCACTTCGGCCGGTTCGTTGCCATGCTGGTCGTTCATCGTCGGCATTATCGCCGCACCGGCGCCGCCGTCAGGCGCCGAGCAGCCAGTTGCCCAGCGGCACGGTCAGCAGCGACAGCACGATGCCGACACCGAGCACCGTATTCGCCAACTCCGGATCCAGCCCGTACTCGTCGGCAAGAATGGTGGCCGAGACCATCGGCGCCATCGCGGCCTGCAGCACGCCCACGGCGAGCGTGAGGCCGCCCACGCCGGTCGCCACGCCCAGCAGCCAGCACAGCACCGGCGCCAGCAGCAGCTTCCAGCCCAGTCCCCAGGCCGCCGCACCGGCCTGGCGTTTGCCGCCCCGCAGGCGGAACTGCAGCCCCACCGAGAACAGCGCCAGGGGCGTCAGCGTGGCGCCGAGCGGATGGAATACGCCGCCCAGCAGGGGCGGCCAGCCGCCCGACACGCCGGCGACGATGCCGACCACCAACGCAATGAAGGCGGGAAATGTGGCGATGCGACGGGCAATACGGCGCGGGTCGGGCGCGCGGCCGGCGTACAGGCTGGCCACCACGACACCCGCCGAGGCCAGCAGCGGAAAGCAGCCGAGCTGGTCGGCCACCACTGCCAGCGTCAGTCCTGCCTGCCCATGCAGCGCCTGCAGCATCGGGTAGCCCATGAACGAGGTATTGCCCAGCCCGCACACCAGGGTGAGTGCGCCGATACGCCCGCGCGGCCAGCCCAGCCGTGCGCCCAGCCACGCAAACAGCAGCCAGGCGCCGAAGAAGGTGAGCCACATCGTCGCCACCAGGAACCACAACTGCGCGTCGAGCCTCACCCGCGGAATCAGCTCCAGCACCAGCGCCGGCAGCGCGATGTTCAGCACCCACCAGTTCAGCCCGTGCACGAGACCCGCCGGCGGCGAGGCCCAGCGGGCCACCAGCACACCCAGCAGCAGACAGACGAACAGCAGCAGCAACGCACTCATCGCGGGCGATTCGCGGGGACCAGCGCCGGATTAGACGCGATCCGGCCGGCCGCAGGAAGCCAGGGTCGCGGGCGTGCGAGAATGGCCCGTCCCTGAAACACGCGAGCACCATGAGTTCCAAACCCTACGATTTCCGCCAATTCCAGGCCGAGCTCGCCGCACTCGATCACGGCAGGCCCGAACCGAAAGCCGAACCGGAAACCAGACCGAAAACCAGGCCTCCGGGCAAGAAAGCCGCCGCCGCCGAGCGCCTCGCCCTTGCCCGCGAGGAATTCCTCGCCCTGCGCGCCCGCCACGCTCTCAGCGTGGCCGACGTGGTGGCCTTCTTTCCCGAGGAAGAAGGCATCGCCTATCTGCAGCAGTTGCTGGCGGCGGCAGAGCAGAAGCCGCGGCGGCGGAAACGCCCGGTGACGTGATTCGTCACTACCCTCCGCTTGACCCGGCCGTCGGCGCGGCGTAAACGGGGAAAGCACCGACAGGCAACAAGGAGATGGAGCATGCGGACGCAACTGTTTTCCCTCGTGGCTGTCGCGCTGCTGGGCAGCACCGGCGCGGCCGCCACCGACTTGATGTCGCTCAACCAGTTCCCCCACCGGGTGGAACCGGTACTGGTGCGGGTGGATGCCTCGGGCAAGGTCACCCAGGCCTCGCCGGCCTACGAATTGCCGCCGAAGGTGACCCGCCTGCTGCAGGACAACCTGGACGAAATGATCCGCAAGCCGGCTACCGACAAGCACGGCAAGCCGGTGCCCAGCCAGTTCATCATGAATGTGGCGCTGCAGGCCAAGCCGAACGGCGCGGGCGCCTACGAAGCCTATTTCACCTATGTCTCGACCAAGCCGGTACCGCCGGGCTCCTGGTACTGGGTACACCTGGACGGCGACCGCCTCGCGCTGGCCAGCCAGGACATGTTCCCGCACGGAGGGCGTCCGTCCATACCCGTCCTGCACTACCGCGACGGCTACCGGCCGGCCTACAGGGGAAACAGCCAGCCGGTACCGGCAGCCGCACATGCACCGGCGCCGGTGGTGCAGCAAAGCACGACCGGCAACGTTTCCAGCGCGCCGCCCCACACCCGGTAAATCCCCGGATGCGGAAAACCAAGGCCCGTCGCAAGCGACGGGCCTTTTCGTTCACGCAAGGCTTGCCCACGCGACGACCTACGCGCCCAGCAGCACCCGATTCATCCGCTGCACGAAGGCCGCCGGGTCGGGCAACTGCGCGCCGGCGGCGATCTCGGCCTGCTCCAGCAGCAGCGTAGCCAGGTCCTTCGCTTTCGCCTCGTCGGCCTCCGCCTCCACGCGCTTCAGCAGCGGGTGGGCCGGATTGATCTCCAGCGTGGGCTTGCTTTCGGGCAGCTCCTGGCCGGCCTCGCGCAGCAGGCGGGCCAGGTGCGGCGCCATTTCGTAGTCGCTCAGCGCGAGGCAGGAGGGCGAATCGGTGAGGCGGGCGGACACCTTGACGTCGCCCACGCTGTCGCCGAGCAGCTCCTTCAGCTTCTTCAGCAGCGGCTCGGCTTCCTTCGTCACCTCTTCCTGCTTTTTCTTGTCAGCCTCGTCCAGCGGCAACTCGCCCTTGGCCACGTTCCTGAGCTTCTTGCCCTCGTATTCGCCGAGGTAGCCGACCATCCATTCGTCGATGCGGTCGAACATCAGCAGCACTTCGATGCCCTTGGCGCGGAACGCCTCCAGCTGCGGGCTGCCGGCGGCGGCGGCGTAGCTGTCGGCGGTGATGTACCAGATCGCCTCCTGGCCCACCGCCATGCGGCCGATGTAGTCGTCCAGCGAGACGTTCTGCTTCGCACCCTCGCCCGGATGCGATTGGGTGCCGGTGGAGGCGAAACGCAGCAGCCTGGCGATGCGCTCGCGGTTCGTCGCGTCCTCGCTGATGCCTTCCTTCAGCGTGTTGCCGAAGGCCTTGCAGAAGGCGGCGAACTTCTCCGGCTCGTCCTTGGCCAGCTTCTCGATCAGGTCCAGCACGCGCTTCACGCAGGCAGCCTTGATGCGCTCCAGCTGGCGGTTGTGCTGCAGGATCTCGCGGCTCACGTTGAGCGGCAGGTCGTCGGCGTCCACCACGCCGCGCACGAAGCGCAGGTAGTTCGGCAGCAGTTCCTCGGCCGCGTCCATGATGAAGACGCGCTTGATGTAGAGCTTGAGTCCCTTGCGCTCGTCGCGGCCGCCCATCATCAGGTCGAACGGCGGCTGCTCGGGAATGTACAGCAGCGTGGTGAAGCTCTGGCTGCCCTCGACGCGGTTGTGCGTCCAGGCCAGCGCGTCGTTGAAGTCGTGGCCCAGCGACTTGTAGAAGCTCTGGTAGTCCGCGTCGGAAATCTCGGACTTGGGCTTGGTCCACAGCGCCGAGGCGTCGTTGACGGTTTCCCATTCGTCCGTGGGCTTGCCGTCCTTCTCCACGGGAACGCGGATCGGGAAGGCGACGTGGTCGGAATACTTGCGGATCAGCGATTTCAGCTGCCAGGCCTTGAGGAACTCGTCCTCGTCGGCCTTCAGGTGCAGGATCACCGAGGTGCCGCGCGCGTCCTGCTCGACCTGCTCCAGCAGGTACTCGCCCTTGCCGTCGCTCTCCCACTTCACGCCCTCGCCCGCCGGCGCGTCGGCGCGACGGGTCAGCACGGTGACCTTGTCGGCCACCACGAAGGCGGAATAGAAGCCCACGCCGAACTGGCCGATCAGCCGCGCGTCGGCCTTCTGCTCGCCCGACATCGCTTCCAGGAAACGGCGCGTACCGGAGCTGGCGATGGTGCCGATGTTCGCCACCACCTCGTCGCGCGTCATGCCGATGCCGTTGTCGCGCACGGTGATGGTGCGCGCGGCCTCGTCCCAGCTCACGTCGATGTGCAGCTCGCTGTCGCCGCCCAGCAGCTCGGGTTTGCCGATCGCCTCAAAGCGCAGCTTGTCGCAGGCGTCGGAGGCGTTGGAGACCAGCTCGCGCAGGAAGATCTCCTTGTGCGAGTACAGCGAGTGGGTGACCAGGTGCAACACCTGGGCGACTTCGGCTTCGAATTTGCGGGTTTCGGTGGCGGATGCGTTCATGGATTTGGCTTCTCGAAAAGTCCGGCATGGATGCCGGTTTGTTCTTTGCGCTCAGGGAGGAGCGCACTAATTAAGCAGCGTTCTGCAACGCCGCGATGCGCTCGTCCAGCGGCGGATGGCTCATGAACAGGCGCTGGAAGCCCTCGGCCAGCGGACCGGAGATGCCGAACGCGGCCAGCATCTTCGGCAAGGTGTTCTCGCCGTGGTCGCCCTTCAGTCGCTGCAATGCCGAGATCATCGCGCTGCGGCCGGCCAGGCGGGCACCGGCCGCGTCGGCGCGGAACTCGCGCCAGCGCGAAAACGCCATCACGATCATCGAGGCGAACAGGCCGAATACCAGCTGCAGCACCATCACGGTGACGAAGTAACCGATGCCGCTGCCGCCGCGGTCGTCGTCGCGGCCGCCGGACAGCCAGCTGTCCACCAGCCGCCCCACGATGCGCGCGGCGAGGATCACCAGGGTGTTCAGCACGCCCTGGATCAGGGTCATGGTCACCATGTCGCCGTTGGCGACGTGGCCGATCTCGTGGCCGAGCACGGCGGCGACCTGTTCGCGGTCCATCTGCTGCAGCAGGCCGCTGCTCACCGCCACCAGCGAACTGTTCTTCGTCATGCCGGTGGCGAACGCGTTCATCTCCGGCGCGTCGTAGATCGCCACCTCGGGCATGCCGATGCCGGCGTTCTGCGCGTGATGGCGCACGGTGTCCAGCAACCAGCGCTCGGCCTCGTTCGCCGGCTGTTCGATCACCCGCGCGCCGGTCGACATCTTGGCCATCCACTTGGACATCGCCAGCGAGATGAAGGCGCCGCCCATGCCGAATACCGCGGCGTAGATCAGCAGGCCGGTGCTGCCGCCGAAACCCTGGGCGGCCTGCATCTGGTCCACCCCCAGCAGGTGGCAGACGATGCTCAGCAGAAACAGGACGGCGATATTGGTACCGAGGAACAGGGCGATGCGGCGCATGGCTGTCTCTTTGGCAGTCACGTGGGAAATCGGTCGAACGCAAGCGCGAAAGTGGTGGGGGCGGCGGCGCCCGGTTTCAAGCATCCGCCCCTCGCCAGGCCGCTCCCGCGCAGGCAGACTGCCAAGGATGGACTACCGCGGCCGTTTCGCCCCCTCGCCCACCGGATCGCTGCACTTCGGCTCGCTGGTCGCCGCGCTCGGCAGTTGGCTGCGCGCCCGCCAGGCCGGCGGCCGGTGGCTGCTGCGCATGGAAGACATCGACCCGCCACGCGAGCTACCCGGCTCGGCTGCCGCGATCCTTGCCACCCTGCCGGCGTTTGGCCTCGTGGCAGACGAACCGGTGCTGTACCAATCGCGACGCCTGGCCGCCTACGACGCCGCATTCGCGCAGCTGCGCGCCATCGACGCGGTATTCCCCTGCTGGTGCAGCCGCAGCGAACTGGTCGCCGCGGGGCCGCACCGGGACGGCCGTTGCGTGGCGCCGGCCGATCCGCAGCGCCCGCCGGCCTGGCGGCTGCGCGTGCCCGACCTCGAGATCGCCTTCGAGGACGCCGTGCAGGGTCCGCAGCGGCAGAACCTGCGCGAGTACGCCGGCGATTTCGTGATACGGCGCGTCGAGGGCCTGTATTCCTACCAATTGGCCTGTGTGGTGGACGACGCCCACCAGGGCGTCACCGAGGTGGTGCGCGGCTGCGACCTGCTCGACTCCACGCCGCGGCAAATTTATCTGCAACGCCTGCTGGGCCTACCTGCGCCGCGCTACCTGCACCTGCCGCTGGCGCTGGACGGCGCCGGGCACAAGCTCTCCAAATCGGCGCAGGCCTGGCCGGTCGACCCGGCCACCCCGTTGCCCGCGCTGCGCCGAGCCCTCGCCTTCCTCGGCCAGCCGGCGTTTCCGGACGCCAGCGACGCATCCGCGCTGCTGGCCGCGGCGCTGTCCCGCTTCGATCCGGCGCTTATTCCCAAACGCAGCGGTTGCTTTGCCGGCTGAGCGGTTATAAATCTCCCATGGGCCAACGCCGGTCGCCGACCGTCGCGCCATGTGCCCGGCAGCAAACCCAAGGAGACTGGACATGACGCAACGCACGGCTTTGGTCACCGGCGGCACGGGCGGTATCGGCAGCGCGATCGTGCGCTACCTCGCCCGGCAGGGACACCGGGTCGCCACCAACTACCGCAACCCGGACAAGGCCGAGGCCTGGCGCAAGGACATGGAAGCCGAAGGCATCGAGGTATGCATGGTGGCCGGCGACGTCTCCGACCCCGCCTCCTGCGCGGCGATGGTCCGCGAGGTGGAGGCCGGGTGCGGCCCGGTGGACATCCTGGTCAACAATGCCGGCATTACCCGCGACACCACCTTCCACAAGATGAGCTACCAGCAGTGGACCGAGGTGGTGAACACCAATCTCAACGCCTGCTTCAACGTTACCCGCCCGGTGATCGAGGGCATGCGCCAGCGCAAATGGGGCCGCATCGTGCAGATCAGCTCGATCAACGGCCAGAAAGGCCAGTACGGCCAGGCCAACTACGCCGCCGCCAAGGCCGGCATGCACGGCTTCACCATCTCGCTGGCGCAGGAAAACGCCCGCTTCGGCATCACTGTCAACACCGTCTCGCCCGGCTACGTGGGCACCGACATGGTGATGGCGGTGCCCGAGGAAGTGCGCGAGAAGATCGTGGCGCAGATCCCGATCGGCCGCCTCGGCAAACCCGAGGAAATCGCCCACGCGGTGGCCTTCTTCACCGGCGACGAAGCGGCCTGGATCACCGGCGCCAACCTCGCCATCAACGGCGGACACTACATGGGTTGGTGAGTGCGCCGAGGCCGCCGGGGGCGGCCTCGGCGCACTCACCGGGCGGGGCATGGACGCCGAACGGGCGGCAGCACAGGGATGCCTGCTTGCCATATCCTGCAACGAAAACAGGGGGACGGCGCATTCCGTTCGATATCCTGCCGGACCAGGCAGGGCATCGAACGGGGTATCGCCGTGCGACATCAGCCACGGCACAAGCCGTACCCGCCGATTCGGCGCGCCCCAGGCAATTATCCAGGCCCGATGGAAACGACCGCGCTCACGCCTCTGGGCAAGATCCTGGACCTGCTGCTGGACGCCGTCTGCGTCGTCGACGCCGAAGGGCGCTATGTATTCGTCAGCGCCGCCTTCGAGCGCATCTTCGGCTACGCCCCCGCCGAGGTGATCGGCAAGCCGATGATCGACCTCGTGCATCCGGAGGACCGCGACATCACGCTGCGCACCGCCACGGCGATCATGGGCGGCAAGCCCGAATCCCACTTCCAGAACCGCTACGTGCGCAAGGACGGGAGCGTCGTGCACATCATGTGGTCGGCGCGCTGGTCCGAGACCGACCGGGTGCGGATCGCCGTCGCGCGCGACATCACCGAGCTGAAGCGCGGCGAATCGATGCGGCTGGCCTTGCACGCAGTCGCCGAGGCTGCGCATACCGCGCAGGACCTGCCGGCGCTGTTCGAGCAGGTGCACCGGATCATCGGCGGCGTGCTGCCCGCGGCGGATTTCCTCGCCGCCCTGCACGACCGCGCGGAGAACCGCATGGAGTTCCCCTATGTGGCCCGCGCGCACGGGCCGGCGCCGGAAGCGGAAAGCCTTGCCGCCGACGCGCGCATCGCCGAGGTGATCCGCAACGGCCGGGTCGTGCAGCCGGCGCCGGACGGGTCGACGGGGACGAATGCCACGCACTGGCTCGGCGTGCCGCTGCAATCGAAGGACGGCACGATCGGAGCGCTGCTGGTCGAGCACCACGGCCGCACCGGCTATACCGGCGCCGACAGCGAACTGCTGCAATTCGTCGCCACCCAGGTAAGCACCGCGATCGAACGCAAGCAGGCACAGGCGCGCTTGCGCCATCTCGCCCTGCACGATCCGCTGACCGACCTGGCCAACCGCAACCTGCTCCGCCGCCACCTGGAAACCATCCTGGCAGGCGCCGCCAGCCGCGAGACGCACGTAGCCCTGCTCTACATCGACCTGGACGGCTTCAAACAGGTCAACGACCGCCACGGCCACCCCGTCGGCGACCTGCTGTTGTGCGAGGTCGCCAATCGCATCCGCGGCTGCCTGCGCGAGCACGATGTCGCGGGGCGCATCGGCGGGGACGAGTTCGTGGTGCTGCTCGACGCACTGGCATCGCCCGAACGCGGCATGGACATCGCGGAGCGGATCCGGGCCACGTTCGACTCGCCCTTCCGGCTGCCGGACCCGCCGATCCGCATCTCGGCGAGCATCGGCGTGGCCACGTTTCCGACGGACGGCGAGGACGCCGAGCAGCTGGCCAGGGCCGCGGATCGCGCCATGTATTGCGCCAAGCAGGCAGGCGGCAACCAGACCCGGATCGCGGGAGATGCCGACACCGTGGATGCGGCCGGCAACTGACCTCTCTTCGGCGCTGATCCTAGCTGTCCGCCTGCAGCAGGCGCTCCATCACCTTGCCCACCGCCGCGAAGGCGAACGCGCCGGTGACGTGGGCGGCGGCGCCCAGGCCTCCGCCACAGGCGAGGTTCAACGCATCGCCGCCGGGCGGCCGGGTGCCGCAGACGCTGCCGTCAGGCTGCGGGTACTGCACGTTCTGCAGCGAGTACACCGCCGGCACGCCGAAGTAGCGCTGCGGACTGCGCGGGAAATTGAAGTCGCTGCGCAGTTTCTTGCGGATCAGGCTGAACATCGCATCGTGTTCGGTGCGCGAGAGGTCGCGCACGCGGATCTGCGTCGGGTCGGTGCGCCCGCCGGCCGAGCCCACGGTGACGATGGGCAGCTTGCGCCGGCGGCACCAGGCGATCATCTCCAGCTTCACCCGGAACGCGTCGCAGGCGTCCAGCACCGCGTCGTAGCCGCGGCCGAGCAGTTCGTCCAGCGTCGAGGTGGTGAGGAAGCGCTCGATCGCCTCCAGCCGCAATGACGGGTTGATCGCGTGCAGGCGCGCGGCCATCACGCCCACCTTGGGCTTGCCGTATTCGCCGTCCAGCGCGTGCAACTGGCGATTGGTGTTGGACACGCAGACTTCGTCGGCGTCGATCAGGGTGAGCCGCCCCACGCCGCTGCGCACCAGCGCTTCGGCCGCCCACGAACCCACGCCTCCCACGCCCACTACGCAGACATGGCGCTGCGCCAGCCTCGCCACGCTGCCGGTACCGTACAGACGCTCGATGCCGGCGTAGCGTTCATGCGGAAAGTTGGAGTCGCTCATCGATAAAGAACCCGGCGGCGTGGCGCACAGTGCAAAGCGGCGATTCTATCGCCCCGCCCCGGCGAACCGGGTTATCCTCGGGGTCCCGTCTTCG
This sequence comes from Dorcoceras hygrometricum, assembly GCA_001598015.1. Lineage (NCBI taxonomy): Eukaryota > Viridiplantae > Streptophyta > Magnoliopsida > Lamiales > Gesneriaceae > Dorcoceras > Dorcoceras hygrometricum. The sequence continues at coordinate 87,979 of KV020106.1, read as the reverse complement.
GCCAAGGAACCCCTGCGATGCGTGCCGCCCTCCTGATCCTGCTCGGCCTGGTCATCGGCGTGATCGGCACAGTCAACGTGATGAACGCGCTGGCCCAACGCAATCCCATGCCCAAGGCGGTGATGCACACCATGGGCTACCACATGGGCGAGCTGAAGCAGGAGCTGAAGGCGAACCAGTGCGACGCGGCGACGATCCAGCACCACCTGCTGCGCCTGCAATCCACCGCCACCGACATCCTGCCCACCTTCGGCATCGCCGACAAAGGCTTCATCGACGACGCAAACCAGCTGCAGACGCGCCTGCAGCAGGCCGCCGCGTCGGCCCCGGCTACCTGCGCAGCGCTGGCCGCGGCGCTCAAGCCGGTGGGCGAGACCTGCCAGAGCTGCCACCAGCAGTACCGCTGACGGCTCCAGTCAGAAACTGACCTTGCCGCGCAACATCTGCGCGTACATCACCCAGTCGCCCATCAGGCTGTACAGCGGGTGGCGGAACGTGGCCGGGCGGTTCTTCTCGTAGACGAAATGGCCGATCCACGCGCAGCCGTAGCCGGCCACCGGAAGCAGCCATAGCCAGGCCCAACGGTCGCCGGCGATCGCCAGCAGCAGAATCAGCAGCACCAGCGAGCTGCCGATGAAATGCCAGCGCCGGCACAGGCGCTGGCTGTGCTCGCCGAGGTAGTACGGATAGAACGCGCGGAAGCTGGCGAACTCGGCCATCGGGCCATACCTCCTAGCCGGGCGGCAGCGGGATGAATTCCCGTTCGTCGCCGGGCACCCTGGGGAAGCGGCCTTCGCGCCAGTCGGCCTTGGCCTGCTCGATCCGCTCGCGGCTGCTCGCCACGAAGTTCCACCACAAGTGGCGCTCGCCATCCAGCGGCGCGCCGCCGAACAGCATCACGCGGCTGGCGCGGGCGGCGCGCAGTACTGGCGCGGAGCCGCCCGCCTGCACCGCCATCCGGCCCTCGTCCAGCGACAGCGCGCCCCACTCCATCCCGCCCTCGATCACATGCACGCCGTGCTCCGCATGCTCCGCCGGCAGCCTCAGTTCGGCCCCGGCATCGAGTCGGGCCTCGGCGAAATACATCGGCGCATACACCTTCACCGGCGAGGCCGCGCCCCAGCCGGTGCCGGTGATCAGCACCAGCTCGACACCGTCGCGGCGGACCCGCGGCAAGGCGTCGGCCTCATGGTGGTGGAACTCCGGCGCGATTTCCGCATGGTCGCGCGGCAACGCCACCCATACCTGGATGCCGTGCAGGCGCTGGCCCGCGGCGCGCGCCTCCGGCGGCGTGCGCTCGGAATGCACGATGCCGCCCCCGGCGGTCATCCAGTTCACCGCGCCGGGCCGGATGTCGGCGAGGCTGCCCAGGCTGTCGCGGTGGCGGATCGTACCCTCGAACAGCCAGGTCACCGTGGCCAGGCCGATGTGCGGATGCGGCCGCACGTCCATGCCGCGGCCGGGCGCGAAGTCCGCCGGACCCATGTGGTCGTAGAACACGAACGGGCCCACATGGCGGGCCTGCAGCACCGGCAGCAGCCGGCGCACCGTGAAGCCGTCGCCGAGATCGTGCAGGCGGCCGTCGATCAGGACAGCTTGCGTATCCATCAAGGGTTCTCCGTCACCATGCCCGTTGATATTGCGCCGGCGCAGGCAGCTGCGCACCCAGCTCCTGCGCCGCCCGGCGCGGAAAATACGGGTCGCGCAGGCTCTCGCGGGCGATCAAAACCACATCGGCCTCGCCACTGTCCACGATCTGCGCGGCCTGGCGCGCCCCGGTGATCAGACCCACCGCGCCGGTCGCAATGCCGGCCTCATGGCGCACGCGGGCGGCGAACGGCACCTGGTAGCCCGGCTCCAGCGGAATCTTCACGTGCGGCAGCAGGCCGCCGCTGGAAACGTCGACCAGATCCACGCCCAGCGGCTTGAGCTCGCGCGCCAGCCGCACGCTCTGTTCCACATCCCAGCCGCCCTCGGCCCAGTCCGTGGCCGAAATGCGCAGCCACAGCGGCAGCTCCGCCAGCCACACCTCGCGTACGGCGGCGAGCACTTCGCGGACCAGGCGCGTACGGTTCTCGAAACTGCCGCCGTATTCGTCATCGCGCCGGTTGCTGAGCGGCGACAGGAACTGGTGCAACAGATAGCCGTGCGCGGCATGCAGCTCGATCAGCCGGAAACCGGCGGCCTGCGCACGCTGCGCGGCCGCGCGGAAATCGGCGACCACCTGGCGGATGCCGGCCGTGTCCAGCGCCGCGGGCGTGTGCCAGCCGGCATCGAACGGCAGCGCCGAGGGCGCCACCGTGGTCCATGCGCCCTGCGCCGCGTTCAGCGCACCGCCGCCGTCCCAGGGCCGGTGCGCGCTGGCCTTGCGGCCGGCATGCGCCAGCTGCACGCCGGGAACCGCGCCCTGTGCCGCGATGAAAGCGGTGATCGGCCGCCAGGCGGCGGCCTGGGCATCGTTCCAGATGCCGGTATCGCCCGGCGAAATGCGCCCCTGTGCCGACACTGCGGTGGCCTCGGCGATCACCGCGCCGGCACCGCCCACCGCACGGCTGCCCAGGTGCACCAAGTGCCAGTGGTCGGGCACGCCGTCGACGGCCGAGTATTGGCACATCGGCGACACCACGATGCGGTTGCGCAGGCTGAGGCCACGCTGCGGGAGGGGTTCGAACAGTTTCATCGGGTGTCCGGCGCGGGGAAGGAGACCCTTACAGTGCCGGCGCACCGCCTGCGCATCAAGGGCCTGGACGATCCGCCGCCACGAACGCTGTGTCGCGTGCCGCGATCCAGTCGGCGATGCGCAGGGCGATCGCTTCCGGCTCCTTCATCCAACCGAAGTGGTCAGCCGGCCGGCCACCCAGATCCTCCGGCGTCACCAGTTCGTGGCGACACCGTGCACGCGGCATTTTTCCCAGCAGCCAGTCCAGCGAGGCGGCCGGGCCCAGCCAGTCGTCGCGCAGGCGCAACGCCAGCACCGGCAGTTCCAGTGCAGCCAACTGCCGCTCGAAGTCCGTCGCCATGCCCGCTGCCGCGTAACGCCCCCGGCGGCCGCTGCGCGCCCAGTCGGCGGTGACGCCCCGCGCCTCGTTGCCGCCGAAGCCGATACGGCGGCCAGGCAGATGCCCCAGGAGCGCCGCCAGCACCGGAGCCAGCACATAGGCGAGGCCGACCAGGGCGCTATGGCGGAAACGCCGCCAGTACGGTGCGCCGCTGGCCGCCAGGGCGATACCTGCCACGTCGGCCGGGTGGAGGGCGGCATAGAGGCAGGCCAACTGCCCACCCAGGCTGTGGCCGCCCAACCAGGGGCGGGCCTGCGGCCAGTGCGCCCGCATCGCGGCCAGGCCGGCCGGCAGATCGACTTCCAGCAGCTCGCGGTAACCCCAGTCGTCGCGCCAACCGGCCCGCAGGCTGCTGGAACCGATGCCGCGCCACTCGTGCAGCGCCACCGCCACGCCCCGTGCCGCCAGCCCGGCGGCCAGCGGCAGGTAATGCTTCGCCGGCACGCCCATCGCCGGCAGCCAGAACACAGCGTCGCGTGGCTCGCCAACCGGCGCCACGCACAGAAGCTCGGCACGCGCACTGTCGGCCATCGCCAGCAGCAGCACGGCAGGTTCAACGGCTGTCGTGGCGTTCAGCATTATTCATCGTTGAAGAGTGCAGCCATGGATGGCTGCCCATTTGATCCTCGCGATCAAGGATGATCGCAAAGGCAAGAACCAGCCATGGATGGCCGCCCGTTTGATCCCCGTGATAGGGATGATCGCAAAGGCAATCGCAAACGCAAAGAAAAAGGCCGGCTCGCGCCGGCCCTTTCCGCTTGCACTTCGGCGATCAAGCCGGGGTGACTTCTTCGGCCTGCAGACCCTTCTGGCCCTGCACCACCTTGAACGTCACCTTCTGGCCTTCCTGCAGGCTCTTGAAGCCCGTGCCGCTGATGGCACGAAAATGCACGAACACGTCGGGGCCATTCTCACGGCTGATGAAGCCGAACCCCTTGGCGTCGTTGAACCACTTGACGGTACCTGTTTCACGATCCGACATGACTCACTCCGATCCATTCCAGACGCTTGAGACGAGCCGACCCCTCAGGTCGACGACTTACTGGGCATGCCGGGGTCGGGTGTAGCGACATGGAATCACGGGGTTCCATACCGGGCACGCACGTGGCCAAGCAGACGCAGTGGGGCAAGCATAACGGAATTTCACGAATGCAAGCGACATGTCAAGCATCATTTTCCGGGACTGTCCGCGGACACAAAAAATCGCCCGGGAGCGGCTTTTGACACCATCCGGCCGACTGCCCGAAAAGCACCCGCCCTGATGAATGGCGGCCCATAAAAAAACCGGGCATTGCTGCCCGGTTCCGGATGACGCGTGAACGCCTGCTCAGGCCGGCATCACTTCGTCGGCCTGCAGGCCCTTCTGGCCCTGCACCACCTTGAAGCTGACCTGCTGGCCTTCCTGCAGGCTCTTGAAACCGGTGCCGGAGATCGCGCGGAAATGCACGAACACGTCCGGGCCATTGTCGCGGGCGATGAAACCGAAGCCCTTGGCATCGTTGAACCACTTGACGGTACCGATCTGACGATCAGACATTGAATCACTCCACTGGGTATTTGATAAGGAGACTCGACCGCCGCAACCTGCGGCAGCCGGCTTACTGGTGTGCAAAGGAAAACAACCCCGGGGTGAACAGATGAGGCAGATCGCGGATCGGCTGCATCGGGTCACCGGTGCTTGGCGACCCCGGCAAACTCAGCCTGGATATGATAACCGCAGCGGATATCCGGATGCGAGACACGCGAATTATCATGGCGTGCCGCCCTTTCTCCGAGGACCCTCCCCACTTGAACACCCGCCTGTTGCTTGCCCTATGCACCGGCCTGCTGCTGGCCGGCTGCGCCACCACCCGGCCGACGCGCCCGGCCGCGCCAGCCGCCCCGGCCGTGATCACCGGCGTTCCCTCCTGCGATGCCTACCTGGCCGGTTACCTGGCCTGCCACCGCGCGGCGGCGATCTTCCCGGCCGACCAGCTTCAGGCGCATTACCAGGCCATGCGCGACAGCCTGCTGCAGGCTTCGCGCGACCCGCGGACCCGCCCGTACCTGGACGCACGCTGCCGGCTGCTCTCCAGCCAGTTGAGCCAGCAGTTGCAAGGCCATTCCTGCGACATGCCGGCTGCGCCGACCGACCGCTGACCCGCCCGGCCTGCGGGGAGGAAGACGGAAAAGCAAGCTTCCCCGCAGCCCCGGCCTTCCCTACCTCCACGCCGCGCGCAACTGCGGCGCCAACGCCGCCGGCCGGCAGCGACCGAGACGGACCCGTGGCGTGCCATGCCAGCACGCCGTACGCGCGATGGCCGCGGCCAGCTCGCTCGCCAGCCGCGGCGCAGGCTCCACTCCCGGCTCCAGGTACAAGGCCTTGACCTCGAACACACCCTCGGCGCGATGCGCCTTCGCGTCCAGGCGGCCGACCAGGGCGCCGCGATGCAGGATGGGCAGCACGTAGTAGCCATAGCGCCGCTTCGGCGCCGGCACATAGCACTCGATGCGGTAATCGAAATCGAACATCGCCAGCGCGCGGGCGCGATCCCACACCAGCGGATCGAACGGCGACAGCAGCGTGGTGTGGGTGGCGCGCAGGCGACCGCCCCGCGCCCGCGCCAGCGCCTCGGCATGCTCGCGATGCACGTAGCCCGGCGCGGCCCAGCCGCGTACCGCCACTTCCAGCAATTCGCCCGCAGCCAGCAAGGGGGCCAACTCGCGCGTCATCACTGCCGGCTTCAACCGGAAGTAGTCGGCGATCCAGCGCGCCTGCGCGATGCCCTGCGCGCGCACGCTATCGAGGACGAAGTGGCGGCGCAGTTGCGCCGGGTCGAGCGGGCTGGGCACGAACGGCGGATCCAGCCCCGCCAGCACTCGCCCGGCCAGGTCGTACACGCGCTGGAAACGCTCGCGCCGCGGCACCATCAGCTCGCCCAGCGCAAACCAGGCCTCCAACCAGCGCTTCTCCGGCTTCCACTCCCACCAGCCGGAAGCGCCCCGGTCCTCGCGCGGGAAATCCGACGCCAGCACCGGACCGCTGTCGCGGATGCGCGCGAGCAACGCGTCCATCGCCGGGCGGTGTTCGCGGTGCATGCGCTCGGCATGGCGCTGCGCCCAGTGGCTGCCGCGCTCGCGCCAGGCGCGGTGCGCGGCGAGATCGCGTGCGCCGACGAAACACGCCTCGTGCGCCCAGCATTCGGCGATGCGGCCCTCGGCGAGCGCCTCGTCCAGCCAGTCCATCGGGTAATCGCCCAGGCGCGCGTGCAACACGAGGTAGGGACTGCGCGCGACCACATGGATGGAATCGATCTGCAGCAGCCGCATGCGCTCGATCGTGGCCACCACGTCGGCGCGGCGCGGCCTGCGGCGCGGCGCCTGCAGCAATCCCTGCGCATGCAGCTGCAATGCACGGGCCTGCGGCAGGCTCAGCGCGGCGGCGCTCGCTGAAGCCGCGTTCAACGGCACGCCGCCTTCACACCGGCTCGACAAGAATGTTGCGGCAACATTTATGCAGCCTCTGCTAGCGTCAATCGCAAGCCTCGCGGATGCGATTAAGACCATCCGCGCTGGCGCGCACTCCCTCGGACATTCTCGCATGGAGTAACGAACATGAAAGCACGCAATGCGTTGTTGCCGGCACTCGCCAGCGGCGCCCTGATCTTCGCCGGCGCCACCTTCGCCCAGGACAATGGCGGCCAGACGCCTCCTCCCGCACAGAACACCATGCAGTCGTCGGCTCCCCCGCAGGCGCCGCCGCCTGAAGTGACGGTGCGCAGCGTGCCGCCAGCCGCGCCGCAGATCGCGACGCCACCGCCGTTCGACCAGCTCTCGGGGGGCGGCAAGTGGATCACCGAGGATCAGGCCTCCGCCTATCCCCCGCTGGCAAACGACTTCCTGCACGCCAGCCACAATGGCAAGCGCATCAGCAAGGCGCAGTACGATGCGTGGGTGAAGCAAGTCCAGTAGGACCTCAAGCGTTGAACCGGAAAACGGCCGCGTCGATCGACGCGGCCGTTTTTTCATGGACAGTCGTGGGATGCGATCTTCCATGACCGCGGCAACGCGGCGGCAAACGGAGAAACGGACCACCCGCCTTGCCCGGTGCCGGAAGCGGCCATCCATGGCCGCTCTGTTCAATCGACTAGACTCCGGCCATTCCCACGCCCCATGCATCCGTGCGCCGGAGTCCCCATGAAACATTGCCGCGTCCTGCTACTCGCCGGCTGTATCGTCGCTGGCGTCTGCCATGCGCAGAACCCCGATCCGATGGATATCCGCGCCTGCACCGCGATCGAGAGCGATGCCCAGCGGCTGGCCTGCTACGACCGCGCCACCGGGCGCGACCGCCTGCCGGCCGCGCAGAAACGCAAGGATCAGTCCGCCACGGCAAGCGAAAGCATGTTCGCGCACGACCGGCAGGTCTCCGTCGCCGCCGCGGCCACGCCCGAGGTATCGCCGCCGCTCTCGCTGCTGGACAGCCGCTGGGAGCTGTCGCCGGAAAGCAAGCTCGGCACCTTCAACCTGCGCGGCTACAAGCCGGTGTACGCCATGCCGCTGTTCGCCACCAGCAACCAGAACAACGAGCCGCACAGCCCGAACCCCAACAATACCGTGCAAACGCCGCAGCAGTTGCAGAACGTCGAGGGCAAGTTCCAGCTCAGCCTCAAGACCAAGATCTGGCAGGGTGTATTCGGCGATACAGGAGACCTGTGGGTGGGCTACACGCAAAGCTCGCGGTGGCAGGTCTACAACGCACAGGCGTCGCGGCCATTCCGCGAGACCGATTACGAACCCGAGGCGCTGCTGGTGTTCGACACGCACTATCAGGTGCTGGGCTGGGACGGCCGCATGTTCGGCATCGGCGTGGACCACCAGTCCAACGGCCGCGGCGACCCGCTGTCGCGCAGCTGGAACCGGGTGATCGCCGACTTCGGCTTCGAACGCCCCGGCTGGACCATCATGTTCCGCCCCTGGTGGCGCATTCCCGAGGCGCGCAGCGACGACGACAACCCGGACATCAGCAATTACATGGGCCGCGCCGACGTGCAGATCATCCACGAATGGCACGGCCAGGAATTCGGCATGATGCTGCGCCATTCGCTGCGCGGCGGCAGCGAGAGCCACGGCGCCGCGCGCTTCACCTGGAGTTTCCCCATCGCCGGCAACCTGCGCGGCTACATGGAACTGTTCAAGGGCTACGGCGAAAGCCTGATCGACTACAACCACAACGCCACCTACTTCGGCGTGGGCATCTCGCTGCTGGACTGGTACTGACACCAGTTCGCTTTCAATTGGGTGAAATGCTCCAGGTGGCCCAGCCAGGCTTTTTTGCCCGTCATTCCCGCGAAAGCGGGGACCCGGTGACTTCAGCGGCCTGTGGATTCCCGCTTTCGCGGGAATGACGTCATGTATTCCTCGATCGCTGATCTCGATTCCGCAGGAGTCTCCCGCGCCCCACTGGCGCGGCACCCGGAAGGCGCGCATGCTGCGCGCCCGATCACGCACAAGCGAGCAGGCAGTGAGCCATTCGATCCTGATTCGGCCAGTGGCAATGGCCGACTACGCCGCCTGGAAACCACTGTGGGACGGTTACAACGCGTTCTATGGCCGCAGCGGCCCCACGGCGTTGCCGGAGGAAATCACCCGCACGACCTGGGCGCGCTTCCATGACCCGGCCGAACCGGTGCATGCGCTGGTCGCCGAACGCGACGGCGCGCTGCTCGGCCTGGCGCACTACCTGTTCCACCGCAGCACCATCCAGATCGAACAGAGCTGCTACCTGCAGGACCTGTTCACCGCGCCGGGCGCACGCGGCCTTGGCGTGGGCCGCGCCCTGATCGAACGTGTCTACGAATTCGCGCGGCTGGCGCGTGCGCCGCGCGTGTACTGGCAGACCCACGAAACCAACGCCACCGCGATGCGGCTCTACGACCAGGTCGCCGGGAAGTCGGGCTTCGTGGTCTATCGCAAGCTGCTCTGACGACAAAGGCCCGGCAGTGGTGCCGGGCCTTTGGGGTGTTGCGCATGGGCAACGCGCCGATGCGGCACGGTCAGTGGTGATGACCACCCTCGCCGTGCACATGGCCGTGCGCCAGCTCTTCCTCGCTGGCCTCGCGTACGCCGGTCACCTCGATCGCGAAGTGCAGGGCGTTGCCGGCCAGCGGATGGTTGCCGTCGATGTGCACCTTGTCGTCTTCGACCTTGGTCACGGTGACGTTGATCACGCCCTGCGGGCCGTGGCCCTGGAACTGCATGCCGGGCTGGATGTCCGCCACACCCTGGAAGGCTTCGCGCGGTACTTCCTGCACCAGTTCGGGATGGCGCACACCGTAGCCTTCCTCCGGCGTCACGTGGGCGTCGAACTTGTCGCCGACCTGGCGGCCTTCCATCTGCTTTTCCAGGCCCGGCACGATCTGGCCCTGGCCGTGCAGGTAGGCCAGCGGCTCGCGGCCGGCGGAGCTGTCGACGACCTGGCCGTCGTCGTCGGTAAGCGTGTAGTGGAAGGTGGCGATGGTGTTCGGGGCGATCTGCATGAAAGTTTCCGGTAACGGTGAATGAGCCGGCTTCGCACCGGCACGAACGGTCAGCCTAGCAGATCGCCCTTTCGCGCCCCCGGAAACCCTGCGGCGCCCGTGCCAGAATGCCGCGTTCCCCGATGGCCTCCACCCATGCCGCCGATCCTGGCCGACTGGCGCCACCGTCCCACGCATCGCCGCGTATGGGCGCTGGCGACGCCGATGATCCTGTCCAATCTCAGCGTGCCGCTGGTGGCGTTGGTGGACAGCACGGTGGCCGGCCATCTGCCGCTCACCAGCGACCTGGGCGCGGTGGCGGTGGGCAGCGCGGTATATGCGCTGCCGGTGTGGAGCCTGGGCTTCCTGCGCATGGGCACCACCGGCTTCGCCGCGCAGGCGCACGGCGCCGACGACGGCTCGGCGCTGCGCACGATCCTGGCGCAGGCGCTGCTGCTGGCGGCAACGGCCGGATGGCTGGTCGGCGCCCTGATGTGGCCGCTGCTGCCCTGGCTGATCGGCCAGATGCATCCCTCGGCCGCGCTTGGCACGCTGGGATTGGACTACCTGCACCTGCGCCTCATGGGGCTGCCGGCCGCGCTGCTGAACTATGCGCTGGCCGGCTGGTTCATCGGCAAGCACGACACGCGCACCACGCTGGCGCTGCTGCTGGTCACCAACCTGGTGAACATCGCGCTGAACCTGCTGTTCGTGCTGGGCCTGCGGCTGGGCGTGCCCGGCATCGCGCTGGCCTCGGTGGCCGGCGAGTGGTGCGGCACGCTGTTCGGCCTGGCGCGGGCGCGGCAGGCGCTGCGTATCGTCGCCGGCCAGGTGGACTGGGGCGCGATGCGCGGCTGGCCGCACTGGCGCCCGCTGCTGGCGGTGAACCGCGACATCTTCCTGCGCACGCTGGCGCTGGAAGCGGTGTTCTTTTCCGTCTCCCTGCTCGGCACCCGGCTCGGCGATGCCGTGGTGGCCGCGAATGCCTTGCTGCTGAACGGGCTGCTGATCGCCGCGTTCGGCCTGGACGGCCTGGCCAACGCGGTCGAGGCCCTGTGCGGCCACGCGATCGGTGCCCGCGATCTGCCCGGCCTGCGTCGTACGCTGGTGGTGGCCGGTGGCTGGTCGCTGCTGGGCAGCCTCGGCTTCGCCGTGCTGTTCGCGCTGGGCGGCCACCTGTTCGTGGACCTGCAGACCAGCCTGCCCGCGGTACGCGCCACGGCCTACCATGCCCTGCCTTGGCTGGCGGTGCTGCCACTGGTGGGCGTGTGGAGCTATCTGCTCGACGGCCTGTTCGTGGGTGCCACCCGCGCCCGCGAGATGCGCGACGGTATGCTGCTCTCGGCCCTGCTGTTCGCCGTGCTGGCCTGGGGCTGCCGTGGCTGGGGCAATGACGGACTGTGGTTCGCCTTCCTTGCCTTCATGGCGATGCGCGGCTTGAGCCTGGGCTGGATCGCGCTGCAGCTGCGACGCCGCCACGCGTGGATCGCCGCGCCGTTGCCTGGCTGAACGCGGCGCGCCTGCGGGATACTCGGCGGATGAAACGGATCGCCACCTGGATCATCCCGCTGCTGTGCCTGCTGCCGGTCGCCCATCGCTCGACGGCTGCCGCTGCAGCGGCATCCGGCGCGCCACGCGATCAATCCGCACTGACCGCGCAGATCGACGCGATCACCCGCCTGCCGCGCTATGCCGCGGCCGACTGGGGTATCGCGGTAATGTCGCTGGACAGCGGCCACATGCTGTATGCACACCGGGCCGGCAAGCTGTTCCTGCCCGCGTCCACTGCCAAGCTGTTCACCGCGGCATTGACCCTGGGCATGCTCGATCCGGACTACCGCATCCCCACCCGGCTGCTCTCGGCCGCCACGGTCCGCCATGGCCGACTGGAAGGCCCGCTGTTGCTGTACGGCATGGGCGATCCCACCCTGGGTACGCCCGGCGCAAATCCCGACTGGGCGGACGATCTTGCCGCGCAATTGGCCGCGCGCGGCATCCGCACGGTGCGCGGCGACCTGATTGCCGACGCCACGTATTTCAACGGCCCGCTGCTCGGCAACGGCTGGGAGGCCAGCGACCTGCTCGGCTGGTTCGCGGCGCCCGCCTCGGCACTCAGCGTGCACGAGAATACGGTGACGCTGACGGTGACGCCCACAGCCAGGGCCGGCCAGCCGCCGCGACTCGATTTCCTGCCAGCCGTGGCGGCGCCGCCGCTGGCGGACGCGCTCACCAGCGCACCGGCGCACACTCCCGACGACATCAACCTCTATCGCGCACCCGGCGATCCGCTGCTGCACGCCTTCGGCAGCGTCGCCGCCGGTACCCCGCCGCGCACTTACCGGTTGGCGATTCCCGACCCGGCCAGGCAAGCCGGGGAAGAGCTGCGCGCGGCGCTGGCGCGCCATGGCGTGCGCCTGGATGGCGGGCTGCGCGTGCTTGGCTGGCCGCAAAGCGACGAGGCATTGCGCGCGAACGCGCAAACCCTGGCCGAAGTACTGTCGCCACCGATCGCCGGAATCCTGAGCCAGGGCCTCAAGCGCTCGCAGAACCTGTACCTGCAGAACCTGCTGCAGATCGACGGCGTCGGCGCACAGGCTGCGGCAGCGAACCAGCCCAACGCGCCCGCCGGGTTCCTCAGCAGCGAGGCCTGGGGGCTGCGCGCGTTGCAGGCGCTGCTTGAACGCATCGGCATCATGCCGTCGTCCGTATTGCTGGAAGAAGGCACCGGGTTGTCGCGCGGCGACCTGGCCACCCCCATGGCGATGGTGCAATTGCTGCAATACCTCGCCGCACAACCGTATGCGGGACGGCTGCGCGACATGCTGCCGGTGGCCGGAGTGGATGGCACGCTGGAGTGGCGCATGCGCGACGGCCCGGCTACCGACAAGGTGCAGGCCAAGACCGGCAGCATGGCGCACGTGCACAGCCTCGCCGGCTACGTCACCACGGCAGGCGGCCAACGGCTGGCCTTCGCGATCCTGCTCAACAACTACGCACCCGGTCCGGGCGAACCGCCTGCCAACCACGACATCGACACCATCGTGCAATTGCTGGCCGGCTGGCACGGCGCCGAATGAATCCTGCAGGGGCGCACCCTGCGCGCGATGGCTCTGCTGCGTTGCGTGGTCGAAGCCAAAAGCATTCGCGCGCAAGGCGCGCTCCTACACAGGCGAGCCAGCTCAGCCCAGCAGGCGATCCAGTTCCTTGCCGATCTTCTCGGGGGTGTCGGTGGGCGCGTAGCGCTTCACCACCTGACCGTGGGCATCGACCAGGAACTTGGTGAAGTTCCACTTGATCGCCTCGCTGCCCAGGATGCCCTTGCCCTCGCGCTTCAGCCATTGGTAAAGCGGATGCACGTGTTCGCCGTTCACCTCGATCTTGGCGAACAGCGGGAAAGTCACACCGTAGTTCGCGTCGCAGAACTCGCGGATCGCCGTTTCGTCGCCCGGCTCCTGGTGGCCGAACTGGTCGCAGGGAAAGCCCAGCACCACCAGGCCGCGGTCCCGGCCGTCCCGCCACAGTTTCTCCAGGCCGGCGTATTGCGGGGTAAAACCGCATTTCGAGGCCACGTTGACGATCAACAGGGTCTTGCCCCGCCATTCGGACAGCGCGCGTTCGTTGCCGTCGATGTCGCGCGCACTGAAGTCGTAGACGCTGCTCATGGCCGGAGTTCCCGTGGATGGACGTATGGAAGTCTACGCCAGACGCTAGAATGTCCGCCCGCCCCGAGAGCCTGCTCAATGCCTCCACATAGCCCGCGTTGCCTTGCCGTGGCCGTCAGGTGGTGGTACGTGGCGCGGTGCCTGACTGGCCGTCAGGTCAAGCCGCGCGCTGCCGCATGGCGGCCACGGCAAGGCAACCCGCAGGGCCGGGTCTGTTTGCCCGCATCCCTGCGTCTCCTCGCTCCTCAAAACCGAGTCCATCCATGGACTCTCCCCGCGTGCCCTCCTTCTTCCTTGACCTGCGTGCAAACAGCTCCTGGCGCGGGCCATGCGGAGGCATTGAGCAGGCTCTTATCCCCGTGATCCGCTTCCTCGACGTACACAAGTCCTATCGCCTGGACGACCGGGAGATTCCCGCGTTGCAGCCGTTCAACCTCGACATCAAGGATGGCGAGGTGTTCGGCATCATCGGCCATTCCGGCGCGGGCAAGTCCACCCTGATCCGGCTGATCAACCTGCTGGAGCGGCCCAGCGGCGGCCGCATCCTGATCGGCGATACCGAGATGACCGCGCTGGACGAGGCCGCGCTGCGCGCGCAACGCCGGCGCATCGGCATGATCTTCCAGCACTTCAACCTGCTGGCCTCGCAGACCGTGGCGGAGAACGTGGCGTTTCCGCTGCGCCTTGCCGGCGAACGCGACCAGGCCGCGATCCGCACCCGCGTCGCCGAGCTGCTGGAACGCGTGGGTCTCGCCGAGCACGCGGGCAAATACCCGTCGCAGCTCTCCGGCGGCCAGAAGCAGCGCGTGGGCATCGCCCGCGCACTGGCGAACCGACCGGAGATCCTGCTCTGCGACGAGGCCACCAGCGCGCTCGATCCGCAGACCACGGCCTCCGTGCTCGACCTGCTTGCCGCGATCAACCGCGAACTGAAACTCACCATCGTGCTGATCACCCACGAGATGGACGTGGTGCGCCGCATCTGCGACCGCGTGGCCGTGCTCGACGCCGGCCGCATCGTGGAACACGGCACGGTGGCCGACGTGTTCCTGCATCCGCAGCACGCCACCACGCGGCGCTTCGTCAACGAGGCGCTGCCGGAGGAGGCAGCCGGCGCGCAGGTAACGGCCGTGCCCGGCCGCGTACTGCGCCTCACCTTCCGCGGCGCCACCACGCTGCGGCCTGTGCTGAGCCACGTGATGCGCGAACACGGCGTCGATTTCAACCTGCTCGCCGGCCGCATCGACCGCATCAAGGATCTTCCCTACGGCCAGCTCACCCTCGCGCTGGAAGGCGCGAATACCGACACGGCACTGGCCGCACTGCGCGAGGCCGGCATCGAGATCGAGGAGATCGGCGCATGAGCACACCGTGGTTGCAGGCGCTGTTCCCGAACATCGACGACTGGGGCGAGCTGGGCCGCGCCTGCATCGACACCCTGCTGATGCTGGGCGGCGCGCTGGCGCTCACCGTGCTGATCGGCCTGCCGCTGGGCGTGCTGCTCTACCTCACCGGGCGGGGCCAGCTGCGCGCGATGCCGAAGCTGTACGGCGTCGCCTCGCTGGTGGTGAACGTGCTGCGCTCGGTGCCCTTCATCATCCTGATGATCGTGCTGATGCCGGTGACCTACGCGCTGGTGGGCACCAAGCTGGGCGTGCGCGGCGCGATCCCGCCGCTGGTGATCGGCGCCGCGCCGTTCTTCGCGCGGCTGGTGGAGACCGCGCTGCGCGAGGTGCAGCAGGGCGTGATCGAGGCGGCGCAGGCGATGGGCGCCAGCACCTGGCAGATCGTGCGCCACGTGCTGCTGCCCGAGGCCCGCGCCGGCATCGCCGCCGGCGTCACGGTCACCGCGATCGCGCTGGTGGGCTACACCGCGATGGGCGGCGCGATCGGTTCCGGCGGCCTCGGCGATCTGGCCTACCGCTACGGCTACCTCAGCTACAAGTCCGACTACATGCTGGTCACCGTGGCGCTGCTGGTGGTGCTGGTGCAGCTTTTGCAGATGCTCGGCGACCGCATCGTGGCACGTTATAAGCAACACTGATCCGGTTATTTCCCCCTCAACGAACGGACGTCTAGTCTGGAACCCTTCCCGGAAACCGCCATGATCCATGCTGCTGCTCGGTGCCATCTCCGCCATCCTTTCCCTGCTGCTGCTCGCCGGCTTCGCCCGCAAGCCGTCATGAGGCGGATGCTGCGTACCGCCGGCGCCGCAGCCCTTGCCCTGCTGCTGGCGGCCTGCTCCGCGCCGAAGGAGGACGCGAACACGCTGACCGTGGCCGCCACCGCGGTGCCGCACGCGGAAATCCTCAAGCAGGCGCAGCCCATCCTGGCGAAGGAGGGCGTGAAGCTGGAGGTCAAGGTGTTCGCCGACTACGTGCAGCCGAACATGCAGGTGGTCGAGAAGAACATCGACCTGAACTACTTCCAGACCAAACCGTATCTGGACGCGTTCAACCGCGAGCACGGCACCCACCTGGTGTGCATCGCAGGTGTGCACATCGAGCCGTTCGGCGCCTATTCGCGCAAGCTCAAAAGCATTGACCAGTTGCCCGACGGCGCCATCGTGTCGCTGCCGAACGACCCCAGCAACGAGGGCCGCGCCCTGCTGCTGCTCGCGAAGCACGGCCTTATCACGCTGAAGGACCCCGGCAACGCGCTGGCCACGCCGAAGGACATCACGGCAAACCCGAAGCAGCTGAAGTTCAAGGAACTGGAGGCGGCGATGCTGCCGCGCACGCTGGACGAGGTGGACCTGGCGCTGATCAACACCAACTACGCGCTGGCGGCCGGGCTCAATCCGATCAAGGACGCCCTGCTGATCGAGGACAAGGACTCGCCCTACGTGAACTGCCTGGTGGGCCGTCCCGACAACGAGAACGATCCGCGTGTGCAGAAGCTGGCGAAGGCGCTGACCAGCCACGAGATCAAGGCTTTCATCGAGCAGAAGTACAAGGGCGCCGTGCTGCCCGCGTTCTGATTCACCGCACCCTACCTGGGCGCGAATCATCGTCATTCCGGCGCAGGCCGGAATCCAGTGACGATATGGCTTGAATGAGCCAGGTGGCTACTGGATTCCGGCCTGCGCCGGAATGACGAGCAAACTGCAGAAGACGCCCATGCAGGAGAAATACCGCCAGCTCAGGCGGCCGCCATCTGCTTCGGGATCGAGCGGTTGGTGTGGGTGATGCGGTTGTTCGCGTCCACGTAGACGCAGGTGGGCTGGAACTGCGCCAGTTCCTTCTCGTCGAGCTGGGCGAACGCGGCGATGATGATGAGGTCGCCCACTTCCACGCTGCGCGCGGCACTGCCGTTCACCGAGATGATGCCCGAGCCTTCCTCGGCGCGCAGCGCGTAGGTGACGAAGCGCTCGCCGTTGTTGATGTCCCAGGCATGGATCTGCTCGTACTCGCGGATACCCGCGGCATCGAGCAGGTTGCCGTCGATCGCGATCGAACCCTCGTAATGCAGCTCGGCGTGGCTGACGGTGGCGCGGTGGATCTTCGCCTTGAACATGTTCAGGTGCATGAATCGATTTCCTGCGGGAACGGCCCGCCTAGCTGCGTATTATCGAACTGCCGACATTGCACCGCAACATCAAGCGTTCAGCTCCGGAAAATGGGGGCGTTTCAGTCAAACGGAAGATTGTCGATCAGCCGCGTCGTGCCCAGCCGCGCAGCGATCAGCGCCACCAAGCCCTCGCGTTCGCCGTCGGCCGGTTCGGCCAGGTCCTCGGCACGGCGGATCACGGCGTAGTCGGGAACGAAACCTGCGCGCTCCAGCTTCGAATGCGCCGCTTCCTCGATGATCCGTCGTGCATGCCCCTTGTCCAGCAGCTCGCGCATCTGCTGCAGGGTCTGCCGGACCAGCGGCGCCTGCGCCCGCTCCGCGCCGGAGAGGTATTGGTTGCGCGAACTGAGCGCCAGGCCATCGTCCGCGCGCAGGGTGGGCGCACCCAGCACCTTCAACGGCAGCGCTAGGTCGCGCACCATGCGCTCGATCACCTTGAGCTGCTGGAAATCCTTCTGGCCGAACACCGCGAGATCCGGCTGTACCAGGTTGAACAGCTTGCACACCACGGTGGCCACGCCGTCGAAGTGGCCGGGGCGGTGCGCGCCTTCCAGCGTATCGGTGATCCCGGGCACGTGGATGCTCACGCCGTGCGCAGCGCCGTACGGGTACATCGTCGCCACCTCGGGCGCGAACAACAGGTCGCAGCCGTGCTCGGCCAGGCCGGCCTGATCCTGCGCCAACGTGCGTGGATAGCGCTCGAAATCCTCGTTCGGCCCGAACTGGGTGGGATTGACGAACACGCTGGCCACCACGCGGTCGGCGCGTGCGCGCGCCAGCTTCAGCAACGAGTGGTGTCCCGCATGCAGGTTGCCCATGGTGGGCACCAGCCCGACGGTCTGTCCCTGGGAACGCCAGCCGCGGATGGCGGCGCGCAGTGCCGGGGCGTCTTGCACGGTTTGCATGGCGTGACCTCGGTCGGTGGGGCTCAGTTGAAGCAGTGCTCGGGCGCCGGGAAGGCCCCGCTGCGCACGTCGGCCGCATAGGCGGCGATCGCCGCCGCCACAGAATCGCGGCCGGCAAGGAAATCCTTGCTGAACTTGGGGCGCTTGCCGGGCGTGATGCCCAGCATGTCGTGGATCACCAGCACCTGGCCGTCGCAGCCCGGGCCCGCGCCGATGCCGATCACCGGAATCTTCAGCTCCTGTGTCACCCGCGTACCCAGCGCGGCAGGCACGCCCTCCAGCACCAGCAGGTCCGCTCCCGCGGCCTCCGCGGCCCGCGCTTCGGCGAGGATGCGCTCGGCCGTTTCCTGCTCGCGGCCCTGAATGCGGAAACCGCCGAACTTGTGCACCGACTGCGGGGTGAGGCCCAGATGGGCGCAGACCGGGATCGCGCGCGCCACCAGGGCGGAGATGGCGTCGAGGATGTGCGGCGCCGCGCCTTCGATCTTCACCATCGCCGCGCCCGCCTCGCCCACCAGCCGTGCACCGGCCTCCAGGGCGTGCGGCAGGTCGCGGTCGGCCATGAACGGCAGGTCGGCGATCAGCAGCGTGGCCGACAGGCCGCGCGCCACCGCCTGGGTGTGGTAGACCATGTGCTCCAGCGTCACCGGCAGGGTGCTCTTGTGGCCCTGCACCACCATGCCCAGCGAATCGCCGACCAGCGCCACGTCGATGCCGGCCAGTTCCACCTGGGCGGCGAGGCTGTAGTCGTAGGCGGTGAGCACCGTGATGCGGCGGCCTTCGGCCTTCATCGCGTGCAGGCCGGGCACGGTGACCGGTTTGCGGGCGGGTGTGTTGGCGGGATCCACGTACACGATGTCGTCTCGCAGGATGGGGAACGGCCGATTATCCGCTGCACCGCATCATTCGGCCAGCCGACCTTCGGTCAGGCACACGCAGCCTTGCGTATCCGCCGCGGCCAGCAGCTCGGCCACGCGGCCCTGCCCCGGCAGTTGCAGGTCCGGCGCCAGTTCGGCCAGCGGCAGCAGCACGAAGGCGCGCTCGGCGATGCGCGGATGCGGCAGGACGAGCCGCTCGTCGGCAAGCTGTACGCCGTCCATGTGCAGCAGGTCGAGATCCAGCGTGCGCGGGCCGTTGCGCTCGGCGCGCACGCGACCGGCGTGTTGCTCGATCGCCAGCAAGGCATCGAGCAGGACGTGCGGCTCCAGGCTGGTTTCCAGCAGCGCCGCGGCGTTGATGAACGGCGGCTGGTCCAGCACGCCCCACGGCGGCGTTTGATACAGGCGCGAGCGGCGCAGCAAGCGCGTACCGGGCAGGCGCGCCAGCGCAGCCACGGCATCCAGCAACTGCTGTCGCGGATCGCCCAGGTTGCCGCCCAGCGCGACGTAGGCCGCGGTCACGCCGGCTTCGACTTCGCCGCAGGTTTGCGCCGACGCCGCTTGCGTGCCGGACTGGCCGGCGCGGCCGACTCGGGCTCGCTGCCGCCGCCATGCGCCGGCAACACCGCCGCCAGCGTCTCGTGCGGCAGTTGCTGCGCATGGTCCCACCACAGGCCAAGCTCGCGGATCGCCGGCGATTCGTGCGCGCGCAGCAGCAGGAAATCGAACGCGGCGCGGAAGCGCGGATGCGCGAGCAGGCGCAGCACCTTCTTGCGCTGCACCTGCTCGAAGCGCGGCTGCAGCGACCAGATCTCCTCCATGGTGAAGGTGAAACGGCGCGGGATCGCCACGCGCTGGCACTGCTCACCCACCACCTGCAGCGCGGCGCGCGCCCATGCCTCGGTGGCGTCCTTGCCGCGGGCGATCTGCTGATGCGCCAGGTCGCGTACCTCGCCCCACAGCAATACCGCGAACAGGAAGGCCGGGGTCACCGACTTGCCCTCGGCCACGCGTGCGTCGGTATTCGCCAGGCCCTGCTCGACCAGCGCCCGCAGCGCCTCGTCGCCGCGCTTCAGCGCGCGCGCGGTGGCCGGGAACAGGAATTTCAACAGGCCGCACTGTTCGAGCATGCGGAAACTCTTCAGCCCGTGCCCGGCGAGGAACATCTTCAACGACTCGTCAAACAGCCGGGCCGGCGCCGCCTCGGCCAGCAACGGCCCCAGTTCCTCGAACGGCGCCATGGCGGGCCCATCAATGCTGAAGCCGAGTTTGGCCGCCAGCCGCGCCGCGCGCAGCATGCGCACCGGGTCCTCGCGATAACGCGTGGCCGGGTCGCCGATCAGGCGCAGCACGCGATCCTGCAGGTCCTGCATACCGCCCACGTAGTCGCGTACCGAGAAATCGCTGATGTCGTAATACATCGCGTTGACGCGAAAATCGCGGCGAACAGCATCCTCCTCGATCGATCCCCATACGTTGTCGCGCACGATGCGGCCATCGACGATGCGGCGCTCGCCTTCCGCGCCCTCCTCCTCGCCGGTGCCGCGGAAAGTGGCCACCTCGATGATCTCCGGCCCGAACACCACGTGCGCGAGGCGGAAGCGGCGGCCGATCAGCCGGCAGTTGCGGAACAGCTTCTTCACCTCGTCCGGCGTGGCGTTGGTGGCCACGTCGAAGTCCTTGGGATGGCTGCCCAGCAGCAGGTCGCGCACCGCGCCCCCGACCAGGAACGCGTCGTAACCCGCCTCGTTGAGGCGGTACAGCACGCGCAGCGCGGCCTTGCTGATGTTCTTGCGGGAAATCGTGTGCTGCTCGCGCGGGATGATGCGCAGCGTGAGCCTGACGTCGTTCCTGGCTTCGGAATTCAAGCGTGTGGAGTCCTTCGGGTATCGTGCCCGACGCATTGCCGGGGCGGCGGCGCGACGGCCTGCAGCCGTCCATCTTACCTGCCGTCGCCGGGGCATTGCCGGGCGAAACATTTCGGCTATACTAGCGCGCTCCGCGTCAATCCGCTCCCATCGTCTAGTGGCCTAGGACACCGCCCTCTCAAGGCGGGAACACGAGTTCGAACCTCGTTGGGAGCGCCATTTGCTTTTGCGATTCGTCCGGAATCGCCGCACGGCGTGGCAATGTGGCAAGCTTCAAGTGACCGCTCTGCCCAAGCGCCAACCGCGGCCGTCCATGGCCGCACTCGATACAGGTGCGATTCTTCCGGAATCGCCGTGGCGTGGCAGGTAGCGGCAAGCTTTCAGAGCTCGCCCTACTCCAGCGCCACCAGCGGCCATCCATGGCCGCACTCCTCAGGAACAGCCGGCGCGATCAAGCGATCGTGCCGTTTGTTTTTGGAGCAATAGCCACGGCAATCGCTTTTCGGCCCCAGTGCCGAGATACGGCGCGGCGTGGCCGTGCCGTCTATCGCATAGGCGGGAGTGTTTCCTCGCCCCCCCGATAGGGTTTGCCTGTAGTTCCGGCGGATCGAATCAGGCCATTTCTCTGGGCCACCTTGCTTGCCTCCGGGCATCCTGCCCTCCGCCCTATGGGCGAGCTTCGCTGTTCGCCACCGCTCCTGCGGCGGCGTGGGCCGGCGAAGAAAGGGGGCTTGGGCGCCGGCAGGCAACCGAAACCGCTTTGCCGCTTGCGTAAGCGTAAGGGTAAAACCCCTCTCCCCTACCCCTCTCCCGCAAGCGGGAGAGGGAACAACCCGCAAGTCGCGCCAGCGACTTTTCACTCCCCGCGCGTTGCAGTCATACTTGCCAACGCCCAAACGCAAGAGCCCCACCCCATGACCTTTGTCGTCACCGACAACTGCATCAAGTGCAAGTACACCGATTGCGTGGAAGTCTGCCCGGTCGACGCCTTCCATGAAGGCCCGAACTTCCTGGTGATCGATCCGGACGAATGCATCGACTGCACGCTGTGCGAGCCGGAATGCCCGATCAACGCCATCTATCCCGAAGACGACGTGCCGGCCGGCCAGGAAGCTTACGTGGCCTTGAACGCCGAGCTGGCGAAGGCGTGGCCGGTGATCACCGAGCGCAAGGACGCCCTCGCCGACGCCAAGGACTGGGAAGGCAAGCCGGACAAGCTCAAGCTGCTGGAACGCTGAAAGGCCGTCCGGGAACGACGGAACGCGGCCATCCGCCCGACCCGGGCGCCGCCAATGAAAATGCCGCCCTCCAGGGCGGCATTTTCATTGGCGGGAGCCGGGGGCAGGATCAGCCGGCCATGCCCTTCTTCAGCGCGTCGATCAACTTCGCGACCGCGCCTTCGTCGCCCTGCACGCGCACTTCGCTGGCGCTGCTGCCGCTGGGGTTCACGGTGACCTGCACCGCATGCACGGCCGTGTCGGACGAGGCCTTGTTCTTGTCGTGGTGGAACATGCGGCCGAAGAAACCACGCTTGTGCACCGGCGCCTCGCCGCCCACCACGTTCACGGTGTAGCTGTGCGCGCTGTCGTCATGCCCGGTCACCTGACCCGCGCCGCCACTCGCCAGCACTTGGCCCACCTTCTGGTAGGTACCGTCGACGGTGCTGGACACTATGAAAGCGTCGGAGATCCCGCCCGGCACGGGGGCGGCTTGAGGCTGGCCCGAACCAGGCGGCGGGATCACCAGCGCAGCGTTCGCCGGCGGAATGTCAAGACCCGGAGGAATTTCCAGCGGCGACTCCTGTTTGGCGGTTTCCCACGCCTTCGTGGATCGGAACATGCCGCAACCGGAGAGCAACAGGCCCGCGAAGGCCAGCGCCGGCAGGGTCACGAGGAGCGAGGATTTCTTCATGCAAGGGATTCCGTGGAAAGGTCGGGTACGGCCGCAAACGTGGATTTCGGTCAGGCTGCGTGCGCCAAGGATGCCAGACTGGACAGCGCTTCGCGCAAACGGGCGCGGTCCGGCCCCTCGGCGAGCTCCACCAGCGGCAGCCGCGGCAACGCCGAACCCAGTCCCAGTTCCGGCAGGCCGGCCTTCACCGCGATCGGGTTCGGTGCGCAGTTCAACGCTTGCAACAGGGGCGCCAGCGCGGCGTCACAACGGCCGGCAGCGGCGCGGTCACCGCCGGTGGCCGCGTCGCACAGCGCGCGGAACGCCTTGGGCACCAGGTTCGCCACCACCGACACGGTACCGGCCGCACCGGCCAGCATCGCCTGCCCGGCCGTGCCGTCGTCGCCGGAGAGATAGACGAAATCCGGGCGCGCAAGTTCCGCCAGCGCGGCGATGCGTTCGGCATCGGCGCGCGCCTCCTTGATGCCGAGGATGGCCGGATGCCCGGCGAGCTGCGCCACCGTCTCCGGCAGCAGGTCGCAGGCGGTGCGGCTGGGCACGTTGTACAGCACCAGCGGCAGGCCGCCGTGCTCGGCGACCTCGAGGAAATGCCGGCGCATGCCCTCCTGGGTGGGACGCACGTAATAGGGGGCCACCACCAACGCGGCATCGGCGCCCAGCTCCCCGGCCCGGCGGGTCGCCGCCACGGTCTTCGCGGTGCCCGCCTCGCCGGTGCCGGCGATCACCGGCACGCGGCCGGCGACATGCTCCACCGCGAACGCCAGCAGGCGGTCGAACTCGTCGTGCTCGAGCATGTGCGCCTCGCCGGTGGAGCCGGCCACCACCAGCGCCTGCGTGCCGCCGGCAAGCTGGTGGTCGAGCAGGCGCGCGAACGCCGGCAAATCGAGCGCGCCGTCGGGCGCGAACGGCGTAGCCAGCGCGCAGATGCTTCCGCGAATGTCCAAGGTCGGATACCGCTTGATAAACCAGCCTTGCATGTTACTTGCGGGCTTGCGGGAGCGGCAAGTAAGCTGGCCGGCGCGATTCCCGCGCCGCGCGGGATCCGGTACAGGCCACCCCACTTGAAATCGACGCCCTCCGCCACCGCCCGCTCGGGCAGCGACAACCAACTGCTGATCCACGCACTGTCCCCGGCCGCCCATTCGCCGCTCACCGCACTGACCCGCCGCATCGCCGACGCCGGCTGCAGCCTGGCCGAGGCGCGCGTGGCCACGATCGGCAACGAGGTGTCGCTGATGCTGCTGGCCTGCGGCGCCTGGGATGCGCTGGCCAAGCTGGAGACGGCACTGAATAAGCTGGCGCGCGACGAAAACCTGCGACTGGGCCACTACCGCACCACGCCGCGCGAACCGAATTCGCACCTGCTGCCCTACATGGTCGAGATCATCTCCGCCGACCGCCCCGGCATCGTGGCGCGCATCGTCGAGTTCTTCAGCCAGCAGGGCATCAGCGTGGAGCAATTGCACTCCACCCGCTATCTGGCGATGCAGACCGGTGCGGAGATGTTCCAGGCGCAGTTCACGATCGGCATTCCGGCCGACGTGCACATCGCCGCCTTGCGCGACGATTTCCTGGAACTGTGCGACGGCCTGAACCTGGATGCGATCATGGATCCGGTGAAGTTTTAGAGTCTGTCTGTGCTCTCCGCATAGCCCGCGCCGGGAGCTGTTTGCGCGCGGGCCAAGGAAGAACGAAGAAGTGGACGTCCGTCCACGACTGAGTGATGACGCCGGGATGCGGGCAAACAGACCCGGCCCCGGAATGGATAGATGCTGGGATTGCCTTGCCGTGGCCGCCATGCGGCAGCACGCGGTTTGGCCTGCCAGCCAGGCAAGCGCTGCGCCACGCACTACCACCTGACGACCACGGCAAGGCAACGCGAGCTATGCGGAAAGCGCAAACAGACTCTCAGCTTGCTCCGCGGATGGTCGTCTGACAAGGCTGTCATCCGTAACATTCATCGCGCTAGTCTCTGCCCCGAACACAGGCGAAACCCCGTCGGGTTTCCGGAGAGACCATGCCAGACATCGGAAAGAAAGCCCCGGCACTCAGCGGCAGCACCGGCGACGGCGGCGCGCTGAAGCTCGCCGACCTCAAGGGTCAATGGGTGGTGCTGTATTTCTACCCCAAGGATGCCACCCCCGGCTGCACCAGCGAGGCGCAGGACTTCCGCGACCTCTACCCGAAATTCCGCAAGCGCAACGCCGAGATCGTCGGCGTCTCGCGCGATTCGGTGAAATCCCACGCCAACTTCGCCGCCAAGCAGGAACTGCCGTTCCCGCTGGTGTCCGATGCGGACGAAGCCTGGTGCAAGGCCTTCGACGTGATCCACGAGAAGGTGCTCTACGGCAAGCGCCACATGGGCGTGGTGCGCAGTACCTTCCTGATCGACCCGGACGGCAGGCTCGCCGCCGAATGGCGCGGCGTGAAGGTGCCGGGCCATGCCCAGGCCGTGCTCGACGCCATTCCCGCCAAGTGACCGTACCGCCCCACGCCATCGCCACCGCGGCACTCGCCATGCCGCGCTCCCTTCGTATTGTCCCACGCGAGGTTCCTGCCGCATGACCGCAAGCAAGCGCATCTACGCCCTGGACACCAACGTGCTGCTGCACGATCCCACCTCGCTGTTCCGCTTCGAGGAGCACGACGTGTTCATCCCGATGACGGTGCTGGAGGAGCTGGACGAGAAAAAGAAAGGCGCCTCGGAAGTCTCGCGCAACGGCCGCCAGGTCAGCCGTTTCCTCAACGAGCTGATCGTGCGCGGCAACGGCCACGGCATCAGCAACGGCCTGGAACTGGCCAGCCCGCAAGGCATCAACCTCAAGCGCGGCGCCGCGGTGGGGCGGCTGTACTTCCAGCAGCGCACCAGCAACAACCATGGCAAGGCGGACAACCTGATCCTGTCCGCGGTGATCGAGTTGCGCGACCAGAACCCCGACCGCGCGGTGATCCTGGTCACCAAGGACATCAACCTGCGCATCAAGGCCAAGATCTACGGCATCGACGCGGAGGACTACGAGAACGACCGCGCGCTGGACGACTTCGCCCTGCTCTACACCGGCTCGGCGGCGCTGCCCGCGGACTTCTGGGACAGGCACCCGGAGGTGGAATCCTGGAACGAGCGCGGCCGCACCTACTACAAGCTCGACCGCCACGAGGACGAGGACTGGTATCCCAACGAGTGCCTGTACTTGCCCGGCGAAGGCGGCGTCGAGCTGCGCGTGCTGCACCTGGATGACGACAAGGCCACGCTGGCGCTGATGGACGACCACAGCCACGCCAACCACCATGTCTGGGGCATCGCCGCGCGCAATCGCGAGCAGAATTTCGCGCTCAACGTGCTGATGGACCCGGACGTGGACTTCATCACCCTGCTCGGCACCGCCGGCACCGGCAAGACCCTGCTGGCACTGGCCGCGGGCCTGGCCCAGGTGATGGACCAGCAGCGCTACCGCGAGATCATCATGACCCGCGCCACGGTGAGCGTGGGCGAGGACATCGGCTTCCTGCCCGGCACCGAGGAGGAGAAGATGACGCCGTGGATGGGCGCGCTCACCGACAACCTCGAAGTGCTGGCCAATCCCGAGGAAGGCGGCAGCTGGGGCCGCCAGGCCACCAACGACCTGCTCGCCTCGCGCATCAAGATCCGCTCGCTGAACTTCATGCGCGGCCGCACCTTCCTGTCGCGCTACCTGATCATCGACGAGGCGCAGAACCTCACGCCCAAGCAGATGAAGACCCTGATCACCCGCGCCGGCCCCGGCACCAAGATCGTCTGCCTGGGCAACGTGGAGCAGATCGATACGCCCTACCTCACCGAAACCACCTCCGGCCTCACCTACGCGGTGGACCGCTTCAAACAGTGGGAGCATTCGGCCCACGTCACCCTGCGGCGCGGCGAACGTTCGCGGCTGGCGGATTTCGCGTCGGAGGCGCTGTAGAGTTCCTGGTCGTCATGCCGGCCCAGGCCGGCATCCAGTGGAGACCACGCCATGGATCGGCGACAACCTTGCGTTTACATGCTTGCCAGCAAGCGTAACGGCACGCTCTATGTCGGCGTCACCAGCGATCTGATCAAGCGAGTATGGGAACACCGCAACGAAGTCGTCGAAGGCTTCACTTCCCGCTACCGTGTACACGATCTGGTCTGGTACGAGCTATATGAAACGATGGAATCCGCCATTCTCCGCGAGAAGCAACTCAAGGAATGGAAACGTGCCTGGAAACTGCGGCTGATCGAAGGCGGAAATCCCGGTTGGCTCTACCTTTACCCAACGTTGCTGTAACTGGATTCCCGCCTTCGCCGGAATGACGATCAAGAGCAGGCGCCTTGTACTTGCCGTCATTCCGGCGCAGGCCGGAGGCGCTTCACAACAGCGAAACTGGTCATCCAGCAGCGGCCACGCCTGACAGCGCGACAACACCCAAGCATCGATGCCCCACACCACGCCCCCCATCGCCCTCACCATCGCCGGCTCCGACTCCGGCGGCGGCGCGGGCATCCAGGCCGACCTGAAGACCTTCCACGCCCGTGGCGTGCACGGGTTGTCGGCGATTGCCGCGATCACCTCGCAGAACACGCGCGGCGTGAGCGCGGTGCACCCGGTGCCGCTGGCGCACATCCGCAGCCAGATCGCCGCGGTGTTCGACGACTTTCCCATCGGGGCCGTGAAGACCGGCATGCTGGGCAGCGCGGCCGTCGTGCGGCTGGTGGCGCGGGAGATGGCGGCGCGCAAGCCGGCCTGGCTGGTGGTCGATCCGGTGATGATCGCCACCAGCGGTGCGCGCCTGCTCGACGAAGGCGCCATCGCGGTGCTGGTGGACGAGCTGATCCCGCTGGCCGACGTGCTCACGCCCAACCTGCCCGAGGCCGAGGCCCTGCTGGGCTACCCGATCCGCAACGCGAAGGATTGCGTGCGCGCCGGCAACGAGCTGCGCGGACTGGGCGCCAGGGCCGTGCTGCTCAAGGGCGGCCACGGCAGCGGTCGCGAGGTGGTGGACCGCTTTTTCGACGAACGCGGCGTGCTGGAACTGCGTCACCCGCGCCTGAAGCTGGAAGCCCACGGCACCGGCTGCACGCTGGCTTCGGCGGTCGCCGCCGAACTGGCCAAGGGTCGCTCGCCCCGCGGCGCCGTGCGCCGCGCCGTGGCCTACGTGCAGCGCGCGCTGGCCCGCGGCTACCAGCCCGGCGGGGCGCCGCTGCGCGTGTTGTCGCACTGAGCAGGTGCGCTGCGGCGGTTCACCGCACCGGCGCTAGAATGGCGCATTGCCCTGTCCCTCGTTGCCGCCCGCCCCGATGACCCCGCGCCTTGTCCTGCTGATCCTGATCCTGCTGTTCGCGTTGTGCGTGCTGCTGGTACACCTGCGCGGGCGCGCGCGGTTGCGCTTCGACCGCCAGCTGGTGGACCACTCGGCGATCTTCGCGCCCTACAACCTGCTGATGTACGCGTTCTCCGCGGTGCCGGCACGGCCCATCCTCGACCGCCGCGGTTTCCCGCAGCTGGACTTGCTGCAGGCGAACTGGCAAACCATCCGCGAAGAAGCGCTGTCGCTGTTCGACGAGGGCCACATCCGCGCCGCGCAAAACGGCAACGACGCCAGTTTCAACAGCTTCTTCAAGCAGGGCTGGAAGCGCTTCTACCTGAAGTGGTACGGCGAGCCGCTGGCCTCGGCCGAGGCGTTGTGCCCGAAGACCGTGGCGCTGCTGAAGTCCATCCCCAGCATCAAGGCGGCGATGTTCGCCACGCTGGCGCCGAACAGCCGGCTCAACCCGCACCGCGACCCGTTCGCCGGCTCGCTGCGCTACCACCTCGGCCTGATCACGCCGAACTCGCGCGATTGCCGCATCTTCGTCGATGGCGAAGAGCACGCCTGGGGCGACGGCAAGGACGTGGTGTTCGACGAGACCTACGTGCACTGGGTGGAGAACAAGACCGACCAGACCCGGGTGATCCTGTTCGCCGACGTGGAACGCCCGCTGCGCAGCCGCTGGATGGAAGCGGTCAACCACCGCGTGGGGGCGTTCATGGGCAAGATCACTGCCTCGCCGAACACCGAATCGCCGGAAGAGAAGACCGGTTTCGTCAATCGCATGTTCGCGCTCAACCAGCGCAGCCGCGAGCGCAGCAAGCTGTTCAAGAAGAAGTACCCGAGGCTGTTCCGCTGGCTCAAGTATGTCGGCATCGCACTGCTGCTCTGGCTGATCTTCCTGGCGCCGTGGCCGCTCTTCCGCTGAAGCAGTAACGCCCGGTCGGGCCGGCGCGTCCTTGCTGCGATCCCCGGAGGAAACCGCGCCCCATGGACCCGCAAACCACCCTGTTCCAGCAACACCGCCCGCGCCTGTTCGGGCTGGCCTACCGCATGCTCGGCATCCCCGCGGACGCCGAGGACGTACTGCACGATGCCTGGCTGCGCTGGCATGCGCAGGACACCGCCGTACTGGACGACCCCGCGGCCTGGCTGGTCACCGTGACCACGCGCCTTGCGCTGGGTCGCCTGCGCCGCGCCAGGACCGAGCGCGCGCACTACCCCGGCCCGTGGCTGCCCGAACCGCTGGTGGACGGGGATGCGCACGCCGACGCCGCCGGCACGCCCGAGACGGCGCTGGAGCGCGACCAGAGCCTCACCCTCTCCTTCCTCACCCTGCTGGAACGGCTGGGTCCGGACGAGCGCGCCGCCTTCCTGCTCAACGAGGTGTTCGACTACAGCCATGCCGAGACGGCGGCCATCCTCGGCATCGCCGAGAACGCCTGCCGCCAGCGCGTGCACCGCGCCAGGGCGCGGCTGCGCGAGGAGCGCCCGCGCTACAACGTCGACGCACGCGCCCAGCAGCGGTTGCTGCAACGCTTCGTCGCGACGATGGAACAGCCCACGCTGGAATCGCTGCGCGCGCTGTTCGCCGAGGATGCCGTGCACATCAGCGACGGCGGTGGCGTGGTGGCCGCCACCCTGCATCCGCTGCACGGCGCGGAACGGCTGGCGCGGTTGTACCTGCAGATCGCCCACAACACCCGCCTGCAGCCGCTGCGCTACAACCTGCTCACGCTCAACGGAGCGCCGGCGCTGCTGGCCTGGGCCGGCGACACGCTGAGCACCGCGATCTGGATCGAGGGCGACGGCGAACAGATCACCGCCATCCACGCGCTGCGCCATCCGGGCAAGCTCGCACGCCTGGCGGCGACGGTAACGGATCCGCCGGGCGCCACGTCCTTGCATTGAGCGGCTTGTTCCGGCCGTCATTCCCCACTTAGCGAAGGAGCCACCCATGACCCGCATTTCCATCCAGCGCCACTACGCCAGCATGCAGCCGCTGGTCCAGCTCGGCCAGCAGATCCGCGAACGCGGCCACCTCGACGGCAAGCTGGTCGAACTGGTGCTGATGCGCTGCTCGCAGATCAACGGCTGCGCGTTCTGCCTGGACATGCACAGCAAGGACGCCCGCGCCGCCGGCGAGACCGAGCAGCGCCTGTATCTGCTGCCTGCCTGGCGCGAGACCAAGCTGTACAGCGAGGCCGAGCAGGCGGCCCTGGCCTTCGCCGAGGAACTCACCGAGCTGCCCTCGCACGAGTCGGTGTCCGACGCGCTCTACGAGCAGTTGCGCCAGCACTTCGACGAGGCCGCCGTGATCGACCTGGCCCTGCTGGTCGGCCTGATCAATACCTGGAACCGGCTCAATATCGCCGTGCGCACGGAAGGTGGCCACTACAAGCCTGCGTCACACTGACGCGGCAGGCGCATCCTGCGCAGGCGCTCAGGTGCCTGCGCGGATGCGCGCAAACGCCCCTCGCACCCTCGCCTGCATCGCACCCGGCAGGGATTTCAGCCGCAATGCCGGCCGCTCGACTAGGTGCCATGACAGCACCGCCAGCAACATGGCCAGCGGCCAGGCCAGTAGGACGTTGCCCGCCGGCGCCAGCCGCGGGGCGAAATGCGCCACCAGCTGCTGCATCGGGAAGCCCCACAGGTACAAGCCATACGAATAGTCGCCGAAACGCAGGCAGCCCAGCCACGGCGAGGCATAGCCGAACGCGAACACGAAGGCGGTCAGCGCCAGCGCGAAGGCGAACGGATAAAGCGGCGTGGCACGCAGCAGCCACGCCAGTGCGGCCAGCACGGCCACGCACCACCAGCCCACCGGGACGCATCCGCGGTTGACGCAGCAGAACACGCCCAGCGCGAAACAACCGGCCAGTCGCAGGAACGAGGCCAGCGGCACCAGCGGCACGTGCGCCGGGGCCAGCAGTCCGCAGGCGAGCAGGGCCAGCAGCAGCAGGTTGCAGCCCCAGCGGCGGGACAGGATGCCCAGCACCCCGGCCAGCGCCACCCACAGGTACATGCGCACTTCGGCCGGCAAGGTCCAGATCGAGCCGTTGACGAACGCCAGTTTCGGATTGCCGGTGAACACGCCCGGCAAGGTGAAGATCAGCCCCTTGCCGAGCTGGACGTTCTTCGACACGTAGCGCACCACCTCGTGGCTGCCGTAGTAGTCGTGCAGCGGCAGGACGGTGCACGCGGCGCCCAGCACGAAGGCCGTACCCGCCAGGCACGCGACGTAGGCGGGATAGATGCGCAGCAGCCGCGCCCACAGGAAATCCGCCAGGTGCCGCCGGCGCAGGTAGCTGCCGGCGATCATGAACCCGCTCACCACGAAGAACACGTCTACCGCCAGGTCGCCGGAGTAGCTGCCCCAGCCCAGCCAGACGAAGACATCCGGCCAGCCCCGGCCACCGGTGATGGCGGGGGCATGGCCGTAGATCACCAGGCTCGCCGCCAGCAACCGCAGCAGCAGGAAGTTGTCGCGGCCGCCGGCCAGGCCGTCGGCGACGGTGGCGATGCGACGTGTCGCCGGGCGATGTCGTCCACTCCATAGACCCGACAGCCATTCCCTCGCCTTCATGCACTCTCCCTCGACCGGCAACCAGCGCCAGCGGCATAGCGACAGGCGAACGCGCATCTTAGAGCCTGCGCATGGCCTCCAGCCGACATCGGGTACGTCCGGACCGGCCGGATCGCACCTGTTGGAAACCGCGCCGCCGTACGGTTCCGCCGTCCCGGACGAGGCTGCAGGCACACCGACGCATGCTGACCGCTACTCCCGGCGAACGGGGGACAGCCGCATGCATGAACGAGCCGCCAGGCTCCCACGCCGCGTCGTCGTCCGCCCGTATCCGCCCCCTGCCGCAACGGCGGCGCAACCGTGAAACGAAGGAAGAGCACGATGGCTGCACGCATCCTGAAAATCGTCCTGGGCCTGGGGCTGGCCATGATATTGGCCGGCACCGCCTGGCTGGGTACCGCAGGCCGCCCCTTGCTGCGCCTCGCCACCGGCTCGACCAGCGAGGGGCTGTGCGACGCGGCCTTCGTCAGCCAGGTCGATCCCGAAAGCGTGTTCCGCGAGCAGCATGTACCGCTGATGCACGGCATCGGCTGGGCGATCCGCTGGCAGGTGGACCGTGCGCGGCACGAGGTACGCGTCAGCGTATTGGGCGCCTTCGGTGCGCGCGCCGTGTATCGCCCGGGGCTGGGCTGCCTGCTGATGCACGGCAACGGCCCGGTGCCCGAGGCCGCCGGCTTCGCGCCCACGCCTATCGCCAGCCCGTATCCGGACCATGCAGTCGCTCCGGACGACCCCGCCATCCGTGCCGCGATCGATCGCGCCTTCGCCGAACCCGACCCGGCGCACCCGCGCAACACCAAGGCCGTCGTGGTGCTGCACGACGGCCGGCTGATCGCCGAGCGCTATGCTCCCGGCTACGGGCCGGACACGCCGATCTGGGCGCATTCGGTGACCAAGTCGTTGATCAACGCACTGGTCGGCATCCTGGTGCGCGAAGGCAGGCTGCGGCTGGAGCAGCCCGCGCCGGTTTCCGCGTGGCAACCGCCTGGCAACCCGCACCGCGCGATCACCATCGACCAGTTGCTGCGCATGGACAGCGGCCTGCCGTTCGACGAGACCGACGGCGCGCTGAATCCGCTGACGCGCATGGTGTTCCTGGAACGCGACATGGCCGGCTATGCGGCGCGGATGCCGCTGGCCTACACGCCCGGCACCACCTGGGCCTACGGCAACCTGGACTACGTGCTGCTGGGCCGCATGGTCAGCGACGCCGCCGGCGGCAGTGCCGTGGCCGCCGAACAGTTCGCGCGGCGCGAGCTGTTCGCGCCGCTGGGCATGGCGCACACGGTGATCCAGGCCGACGCCGACGGCACCCTGATCGGTTCGGGCGGAAGCTACGGCACGGCGCGCGACTTCGCCCGCTTCGGCCAGCTCTACCTCGACGACGGCGTGGCCGACGGCCGGCGCATCCTGCCTGCGGGCTGGGTGGACTACAGCCATTCGCAGACACTGGACACCGGCTACGGCGCAGGCTTCTGGCTGAACATCAAGCACGACACCCGGGTGCCGGTGTGGAACGCTCCCTGGGGCATGCCGCAGCTGCCGAAGGACATGTACTACGCGCGCGGCGCGTTCGGTCAGTACGTGGTGATCGTGCCTTCGGAAAAGCTCGTGGTGGTGCGCATGGGCATCTCGCTGGACTACGGCGATGACACCGGCGACCTGGTGGCCGCGGTCATCGCGGCCCTGCACCATCCACGTCGGCCGTGAGCGGCCGGGCCGCCTTGCGGTAGCCGCTGGGCGTCTCGCCCAGCTGGCGCTTGAAGGCGGCGTTGAAGGTGGACTTGGAGGTGAAGCCGCAGGCGTAGGCGATGTCGAGGATGCTGCGCGTGTCGGCGACGTCGGCGAGACA
Source organism: Dorcoceras hygrometricum (assembly GCA_001598015.1). Taxonomy (NCBI): domain Eukaryota; kingdom Viridiplantae; phylum Streptophyta; class Magnoliopsida; order Lamiales; family Gesneriaceae; genus Dorcoceras; species Dorcoceras hygrometricum. Next base: position 54,881 of record KV020106.1, on the reverse strand, counting down.
GGCGCGGGCCGCTTCCACACGCAGCCGGTTGATGTAATCCCAGAACGTGCCGCCGGAGCGGCGGTTGATCACCGCCGACACCAGGTACTCGGGATAGCCGCTGCGCTTCGCCACCTGGCCGATGCTCAGCGCCGGCTCCAGGTACAGCGGTGCGGCGCCGCCCATCAGCTGCGCCAGGCGCGCTTCCACGGCATCGAAACGGGCATTGTCCGGTTCGCTGGCCGCGCCTGGCGCCACGGTTTCCTCATCCGCCGCGGCAGGTTCGGGTTCGACCGCCACCGGCGGCTGGCCCAGGCTGAACCAGCCCACCACGCAGATCCAACCCGCGATGGCGCCGAACAGCAGGCCGTAATTGAGGATCGGCAGGTACACCAGGGCCTGCACGATGGCGATGCACCAGATCACGACCTGGCACGCGGCCATCGTGTCGATCCAGCGCAGCGACAGGCGGTCGGCGTCGGAACGCCGCTCGCGCAGGCGCCGGCGGTAGCGGTGCACCTGGACCAGCGCCGCCGCCACGTAGGACAGGCTGTAGACGAACAGCGTGATGTCGAACCAGTGGCCGATCGAGCGTTCGCCCGCGATCCAGCTCGCCGACATCGACTGCAGCCGCGCGGTGTCCGCCAGCAGCACCGGAGCGGTGGCGAGCAGCATCGCCGCGAAACCGAGCAGGTGCCGCAGGTCGCGCCAGCGGAAACCCTGCCCGCGGGTCAGCGCCCGCACATACAGGAAGAACAGGCTGCCGTAGAGGAACGGAAACACTGCCACGAAGCGGTAGGCGCGGAACCACTCCGGCGCCAGCGTGTGCCAGTAGCCAGCCTTCACCGCCAGGTCGATGCCGGCCAGCGCCACCCATACGGCGAGCAAACGGTTCGCCTCGCGGTTGGCCGGACGCCGCCACAGCGCCAGCGCCAGCAGCGCCGCCTGCACGGCGGCGGCGATGTAGACGTAGACCCAGAACGCGATGTCCATCGGATGGTCGGGCAGCAAGCTCGGAGCGCCTATGCTAACAACCGCCGGCACACGCTCCAAAAACGGCAAGGCCGCGGGCGATGCCGCGGCCTTGCGTGTCGATGCTGCCGACGGTCAGCCCTTGACGCGCTTCGCGATCGCCTCGCCGAAGCTCGCGGTGCTGCCCTTGCCGCCGAGGTCCGGCGTCACGCTGTCGCGGTCGTTGGTCATGGTGTCGCGGATCGCCGCGCGCAGCTTGTCGCCCTTGTCCACCATGCCGAGGTGGTCGAGCATGTCGGCCGCGGCCAGCAGCAGCGCGCAGGGATTGGCGATGCCCTTGCCGGCGATGTCCGGCGCCGAGCCGTGCACGGCCTCGAAGATCGCCGCCTCGGTGCCGATGTTGTCGCCCGGCGCCAGGCCCAGGCCGCCGACCAGGCCGGCGCACAGGTCGGAGAGGATGTCGCCGAACAGGTTGGTGGTGACGATCACGTCGAACTGCTCGGGCTTCATCACCAGCTGCATGCAGGTGTTGTCCACGATCATCTCGTTGAACTCGATCTGCGGGTATTCCTTGGCGATCTCGCGCGCCACGTTGAGGAACAGGCCCGAGGCGGTCTTGATGATGTTCGCCTTGTGCACGGCGGTGACCTTCTTGCGGCCCTTCTTCACCGCCAGCTCGAAGGCGTAGCGCACGATGCGGCTGGCGCCCTTGCGCGTGTTGCGCACCAGCGAGGTGGCCACCTCGCCGTCTTCGGACAGGGTCTGGCCCTCGGACAGGTAGGCGCCCTCGGTGTTCTCGCGCACCGTGATGATGTCGATGTTGTCGAAGCGCGCCCTGGTGCCGGGGAAGCTCACCGCCGGACGCACGTTGGCGTACAGGTCGAAGTGGCGGCGCAGGGTGACGTTGATCGAGGTGAAGCCGCCGCCGATCGGCGTGGTCAGCGGGCCCTTCAGCGCCACCTTGTGCTCGCCGATCTTGTCCAGCGTGGCCTTGGGCAGCAGGTCGCCGTGCTTCTCCAGCGCCACCATGCCGGCGTCGACGAAGTCGTACTTGAGGCCGCAGTCCAGCGCGTCGAGCACGCGCAGCGTGGCGGTCATGATCTCCGGGCCGATGCCGTCGCCCGGGATCACCGCGATGGTCTTGCTCATGGGGGAAACTCCTTGGGGGAATGAAACCGCCGACCGGCGCCGGCAATGCGGCGCACAAGGATCGACAACCCTGCGATTATCGCCCATCCGTACGGCAGCGAACAGCCGGAAACGCGTGCAAGGCGTTGAAAATCCTCGCACGGAGCGTTGCGGGAACTCGCACGACCAGCACTTCTTCCTCTCCCCGCCGAGACGCGGGGAAGGGCCATGGATGGCCCTGCTTTGAGGAGCGGGGAAGAGGATCGGGGTGAGGGGACAATCTTGCGGTGACGCCCGATCAAGGCGCGCTTCGAGCTGACCCTGTCGCAAGCCCCCCCTCACCCCAGCCCTCTCCCCGAAAGGGAGAGGGAGAAAGCGGGGCGTCAGGCGTGGTCGGCGCAGTTGTCGGCGGAGCCGGCCTCGCCCGCTTCCAGGCGGTCGAGGAAATCCACCGCGCGGCGCAGGTGCGGGATCACGATGGAGCCGCCCACCACCAGGCCCACACTGAAGGTCTCGAAGAATTCCTCGCGGCTGACGCCGGCATCCTTGCACTGCGCCACGTGATAGCTGATGCAGTCGTCGCAACGCAGCACCATCGAAGCGACCAGACCCAGCAGTTCCTTGGTCTTCACGTCCAGCGCACCGGGCTTGTAGGTCTGGGTGTCCAGCGCGAAGAAGCGCCGCACCACCTGGTTGTCCTCGGCCAGAATGCGCTCGTTCATGCGCTGGCGGAACGCGGTGAATTCGGCCACGCGGTTCTTTTCGCCGCGGCTGCCGCCGTCCGGGCCGCCGCTCATGCGGTTTCGCCCAGCAGTTCGGCCAGCTTGCCGCTGCGTTCGGCGGCCACCAGGTCGTCGTAGCCGCCCACCAGTTGGTCGTTGATGAAGATCTGCGGCACGGTACGGCGGCCGCCGCTGCGCGCCAGCATCGCATCGCGCTGCGCCGAGTCGCTGTCCACGCGGATGTCTTCCCAGGCCAGGCCCCTGGCCTTGAGCAGGTTCTTCGCCGCCACGCAGTACGGGCAGACCGCGGTGGAATAGACTTCGATCTTGGGCATTGCCGGACTCCACGGACATCTGCCTCCCAGATGGCGGCAGATGCTTGCAAAAACAAGCCGGTAGGCGCTGAACTGCACCCGCCGGCGACGGTCACACTGGATATTGTCCCTCAACTCATGTCCATGGCACCACGACGCCACGCCACGCGCCTGCTGACCAGCCTGATCCTCGCCGGCCTCGCCTTCGCCGCGGGGGCGCAGGACAACGTGCGCCTGCCCGACCTCGGCAGCTCGGCGAACGCGCTGATCTCGCCGCAGGAGGCACAGGACTACGGCGCCGCGATGCTGCGGCAGATGCGCGCGCTCGGCATGGTGGTGGACGACCCGCTGCTGGACGACTACATCAACGACCTGGGCTTCCGGTTGGTCGCCGCCTGCGCCAAGCCGCACGACCACTTTGCGTTCTTCATCGTCAAGGACGACGAGATCAACGCCTTCGCCGCGCCGGGCGGCTATATCGCGGTGAACTCGGGCCTGATCACGATCACCCGCAACGAAAGCGAGCTGGCCGGGGTGATCGCCCATGAGATCGGCCACATCACCCAGAACCACCTGCAGCGCGCATTCGAGGCCTCGAAGAAGGACGCGCCGCTGATGGCACTGGTGTTGCTGGGCGCGATCGCCGCCGGCACCGCCGGCCGCAGCGCCGGCGACGCGCCGATGGCGGTGCTCGCCGGCGGCCAGGGCCTGCTTGCGCAGAAGCAGATCAACTTCACCCGCAAGGACGAGGTCGAGGCCGACCGCGCCGGCATCCAGACCCTGGCCAATGCCGGCTTCGATCCGAACGCGATGGCCGCGTTCTTCGGACACATGGAAGACGTGATGAGCGCCGGTGCGGGCGGCGAGGTTCCCTCGTTCCTGCAGGACCACCCGGTCACCAGCGACCGCATCGCCGATGCCAAGGCGCGCGCCGGCGCGCTGATCGCCGCGCAAAAGCTGCGTCCCTCCGGCGACACCCTGCTCAAGGGCCAATGGGAGCAGATCACCGCGCCGATGCCGTTCGTGCGCGGCCCGCTCCAGCTCGGCCGGAACGCGGAAGATCCGGAGGGCCTGAGCACCTATGCGCTGATGCGCGAACGGGTGCGCGTGCTGGCCGGCAATGCCATACGGCTGGTCGGCTATTACAACGCCAACTTCAAGCATCAACCCGGTTTCGACACCCCGGCCAACCGCTACGGCTACGCACTGGCGCTCACCCGCAGCGACCGCGGCGCGGAAGCCGTGGCGCAATTGCAGCCGCTGCTCAAGGCGCATGCCGGCAGCCTGATCCTCACCCTCGCCCTGGCCGACGCCGAACTGCAGGCTGGCCAGCGCAGCGCCGCGCTGGCGCTGTACCGCGGGCTCAACCAGCAATCGCCGCGCAACCGCGCGGTGGCGCTGGCCTACGCCACCGCGCTCACCGACAACGGCGACAAGGCACAGGCCGCCGCTGCCGCGGACCTGTTGCGCCCGCTGCTGGAAAACAGCGACCAGCCCGAGATCTACAGCGCCTATGCCCGTGCCAGCGACAAGGCCGGCGACAACGAACGTGCCGGCGAGGCCTGGGCCGACGCCAGCTATTACTCGGGCCGGCCGTTCGACGCGATGGAACAGCTGAAGCGCATGCTGAGGCGCGACGATCTCAGCTACTACGCCCGTGCGCGCATCCAGGCGCGCATCGCCGAGCTCACCCCGCTGGTGCTGGAACTGCGCAAGCGCAAGATCGAGACGCCGGACAACCCCGCCACCCGGAACGGCTCCCAGCAACTGCAGGACGGGAGCTGCACCGGGCACCTGTGTCTCGGCCTGGATACCGGCGCGGGCTCTTATTGAAAGTGCGGCCATGGATGGCCGCTTTTGTGAATAGTGCAGCCATGGATGACTGTCCGTTTGATTCTGCACTCACGGACGAGTGCACAGGTGACTCCATGTCATCGCCTCGTAACATTATTGCATTGCAATATCACGGTCACAGGCCAACGGACGCTGACGCGTGCACAAACGCATCCTGATCGTCGAAGACGAAACCTCGATCCGCGAGATGATCGCATTCGCCCTGCGCAAGGCCGACATGGAAGCGATGCAGGCTGCCGATGCCCGCGCCGCCCAGCTGGCGATTTCCGAACAGGTACCCGACCTGATCCTGCTGGACTGGATGCTGCCGGGGATGAGCGGGCTGGAACTGGCGCGCCGCCTGCGCAAGGAGGAGCTGAGCCGGGAAATCCCGATCATCATGCTCACCGCGCGCGGCGAGGAGATGGACCGGGTCAACGGGCTCGAAGCCGGTGTCGACGATTACGTGGTCAAGCCCTTCTCCACCCGCGAACTGATCGCGCGGATCAAGGCGGTGCTGCGGCGCAGCCATGGCGACGACGGCGACGGCGTGGTGGAGCTGGGCCGGCTGCGCATCGACGGCCCGGCGCACCGCGTGTTCGCCGGCGAGGATCCGGTGACCATCGGTCCCACCGAATACCGCCTGCTGCACTTCTTCATGACCCATGCCGAGCGCGTGTACTCGCGCGCCCAGTTGCTCGACCACGTCTGGGGCGGCAGCGTCTACGTGGAAGAACGCACCGTGGACGTGCATATCCGCCGCCTGCGCAAGACGCTGGAGCCGTGGCAGCTGCAGGACATGGTGCAGACCGTGCGCGGCAGCGGCTACCGCTTCTCGGCCAGCGTCTGACTGGCCACTCATCCCCCGGCTCCGCCCGGGAGATGAGTGGGGAGAGGGGTACGCTTGCAAGAGCCTGTTCAATATCTCCCCGTGGCCCACGCCGGGAACTGTTTGCGCGCAAGCCAAGCGAGAACGCGGGCTACGCGGAGATATTGAACAGGCTCTAAGCTTCGACCCATCGTCCTTGCCCAGCCCTCCGATGCCCATGCCCCGCCGCTGGAAACTGGCCGCCGCCTGCTTCGCCGCCCTGCTCGGGGGCGCACTGCTGGGCTGGCTGGCCGGCGGTCGCATCGCGACCGGCGTGGCGCTCGTCGCCGTGGCGGAAATCGTCTTGCTGCTGACCCGGGACGGTCACATGAGACGCCCCATCATGACGTCGACCACCGCCGCGAAACACGACCGCCTCATGACGCGCACCCGCCGCCTCGCCTCCAGTCTGCGCGACCTTCGCCGCACCGCCAGCCAGCTGCCCGACGCAGTGGTGCTGCTCGACCCCGACCAGCGCGTGCGCTGGTTCAACCAGGCCGCGGAAAACCTGCTCGGCCTGCGCGCCCCGCGCGACCGCGGCGCGGCCCTGGGCCAGCGCCTGCAGGCCTCGGAGCTTGCCGACTGGCTGCGCCAGGACGAGCGCGAACCGCTGCACGACACCGCGGCCCCGGGTCGTCCGGACAGCCAGCTCAGCGTGAGCCTGCTGCCGTTCGGCCGCCGCCAGCAGGTGCTGCTGGCGCGCGACACCAGCCACGTCACCCGGCTGGAGCAGATGCGCCGCGATTTCGTGGCCAACGTTTCGCACGAGCTGCGCACGCCGCTCACCGTGATCCACGGCTACCTCGAGCTGATCGATCCCGAGGACGCGCCCGCGCTGGCGCCGGTGCTGGGCGAGATGCGCGCGCAATCCCGCCGCATGGGCCAGATCGTGGAAGACCTGCTCACCCTGTCGCGGCTGGAGACCCAGTATAACGTCGAGGACGAACGCGTGCCGATGGCTCCGCTGCTGGCCACGCTGCGCAAGGAGGCCGAGGCGCTCAGCCAGGGCCGCCACGCCGTCACGGTGGAAGCCGATGCCGGACTCGACCTGCTCGGCTCGCCCAAGGATCTGCACAGCGCGCTCTCCAATCTGGTCAGCAACGCAGTGCGCTACACCCCGGCCGGCGGCAGCATCACGATCCGCTGGCGGCGCAGCCACGATGGGGCGACCTATTCGGTCAGCGACACCGGCTACGGCATCCCCGCCAGCCACCTCGCACGGCTCACCGAGCGCTTCTACCGCGTCTCCTCCAGCCGCTCGCGCGGCACCGGCGGCACCGGCCTGGGCCTGTCCATCGTCAAGCATGTGCTGAGCCTGCATCAGGCGAGGCTGAGCATCGAGAGCGAGCCGGGCCGCGGTTCCACCTTCGCCTGCCATTTCGGCCCCGAGCGTCTGCTGCCTGCCGCCGGCGGCCACGACGAAAGCTGAAGCGGCATGCGGCACGTCGCGCACCGGCCGGCGCGCTTGCGCCAGAATGCACGCATGTCACGCCCCGCAGCCCAAGCGCCCGCCCCCCCGACCCCGCCTCGCCCGAGCTGTACCTCAGTCGCGAGCTGGCCGCGCTGGAATTCAATTTCCGCGTGCTGGCGATGGCGCGCGACGCCTCGGTGCCGCTGCTGGAACGGCTGCGCTTCCTCAGCATCGTGGCGAACAACCTCGACGAGTTCTTCGAGGTGCGCGTGGCGATGCTCAAGCACCACCATGCCTACGGTTCGGCTGCGCCGGGGCCGGACGGCCTGCCGCCGCCGGAACTGCTCGCGCGCATCCGCGCCCGCGTACTGGAGCTGGTCGCCGAACAGTACGTGATCTGGCAGCAGGAACTGCGCCCGCAGCTGGAGGCCGAGCACATCCGCATCCCCACCCGGGCGCAGTGGACTCCGCGCCAACGGCGCTGGCTGCAGGGCTATTTCGAACACGAGGTACTGCCGGTACTGTCGCCGCTGGGGCTGGATCCGGCGCACCCGTTCCCGCGCATCCTCAACAAGACGCTGAACATCGCAGTGGTGCTGAAGGGCCGCGACGCGTTCGGCCACGAGGGCCACATGGCGCTGGTGCGCGCGCCGCGCTCGCTGCCGCGGATCATCCGCCTGCCCGCCGAGGTGTGCGGCGAGGGCGACCACTTCGTGTTCCTCGCCGAGCTGCTGCAGGCCTTCGTCGACCTGATGTTCCCCGGTTTCAAGGTGGTCGGCTCCTACCAGTTCCGGGTCACCCGCAACAGCGAGCTGATGGTGGAGGAGGCCGAGGTGGACAACCTCGCCCGCGCGCTCAGCGAGGAACTGGTGGGACGCGGTTACGCGCGGCCGGTACGGTTGGAGATCGCCGACGACTGCCCGCAATCGATCACTTCGATGCTGACGCAGAATTTCCAGCTGGAGGAGGCCGACGTCTACCGCTGCGACGGCCCGGTCAACATCATCCGCGCCGGACTGATCTGCGATTGGCTGGACCGCCCCGAGCTGAAATATCCCCGCTTCACCCCGCAGCTGCCGGCCGGGCTGGAGGGCAGCCGCGACAAGTTCGAGCAGATCGCCCAGCGCGACGTGCTGCTGCACCACCCCTACCAGAGCTTCGCCGCGGTGGTGGACCTGCTGCGCCAGGCCAGCACCGACCCGAACGTGCTGGCGATCAAGCAGACCCTGTACCGCGCCGGCGAGGACACGCCGCTGGTCGACCTGCTGGTCGAAGCCGCGCGCCACGGCAAGGACGTCACCGTGGTGGTCGAGCTGCGCGCCCGCTTCGACGAGGAGGCCAACATCCGCCTCGCCACGCGCCTGCAGGAGGCTGGCGTGCAGGTGGTATACGGCGTGGTGGGCTACAAGACCCACGCCAAGATGATGCTGATCGTGCGCCGCGAGGGCGACACGCTGCGCCGCTACGCCCACCTCTCCACCGGCAACTACCACCAGATCAACAGCCGCACCTATACCGACATCGGCCTGATGACCGCCGATCCGGAGATCGGCGAGGACCTGCACAAGGTGTTCCAGCAACTTTCCGGCCTGGGTCCGCGCATCGCGCTGAAGCGCCTGCTGCATTCGCCGTTCACCCTGTACACCGGGGTGATGGAGCGCATCGAGCGCGAGACGGAACTGGCCCGTGCCGGCCGCCCCGCGCGCATCGTCGCCAAGCTCAACGCGCTGAACGAGGCGCATGTGATCGAGGCGCTGTACCGCGCCTCGCAGGCCGGCGTGGAGATCGACCTGATCGTGCGCGGCGCCTGCACCCTGCGCCCCGGCCTGCCCGGCGTCTCCGAACGCATCCGGGTGCGCTCCATCGTCGGCCGCTTCCTCGAACACAGCCGCGTGTACTGGTTCGGCAACGACGGCACGCCGGAGATCTACTGCGCCAGCGCCGACTGGATGGAACGCAACCTGATGCGCCGCATCGAGATCGCCTTCCCCATCCGCGACCCCGAACTGGCCGCGCGGGTGTACGAGGAGACCCTCGCCAATGGCCTTGCCGACAATACCCAGGCCTGGCTGCTGGACAGCGATGGTCGCTACACCCGTGCCACGCCGGGGCGGCATGCGCCCTACAGCGCGCAGCAGGCGCTGCTGGACAAGCTGTGCCCGTGAGACATCGCGCCTGCCACGCCACACCGCTGCAATACCCGCGGGCGGATCACACCATCGGACTAAGGAGCCGGGCATGTACGGTTTGAGCGGAAAGACGATGCGCGCCCTGGGGCTTGCCGCATGGCTGGCCGGCGCCGTCGGCGTGCCGTCGGTGGCCTTGGCCGCCAACGACGCAACCGGGGCGCCCGCCGCCGCCAGTTCGGCGCCCAGCGATGCCGAGCTGGGCAACACCGCATGCGCGATCGGCGAGGAGCAGTTCCTGCCGGGCGACTACTACTACTGCCTGGCTACGCAAAGCTACGGCCTGCACCATTACGCGCAGGCGCGGAAGTTCTTCACCACGGCGGCCAGCTGGGCCAGCAAACCCGCGCAATACGTGCTCGGCATCATGGCGCTCAATGGCGACCACCAAGCGATGAACCGCCCGCTGGCACTGGCATGGCTGGCGCTTGCATCGGAGCGGCCGCAATCGAGCTTCGCTGCCGCGTTTGCCACCCTCGACGCCGCCCTTACGCCCGCCGAACGGGAGGCGGCCGACAAACTGCTGGCCGGCATGCGCCCTGTCTACGGCGATGCTGTCGCGGCGGCGCGCGCCGAGAAGCGCTACGCGCAGGGCATGGCCCGGCTCGAACGCCTGTCCAGCGGCAACGGCCGTTACTGCATGGAGGGACTCACGGCACTGGGCGATCCCGACACCGTGGACGACCCGGGGCAATGTCCGCCCGTCTCGGCGGTGACCAAGGCCATCGACCAGGCGGCATCGAAGGTCTTCGATGGCTGGCAGGGCCACGTCAATGTGGGTCCGTTGCAACCGGTGAGCGCACCCGCCGCGGCGCATGACCCCGGCTGAGCCGCCGGTGCACCGCGCACGCGAATCACTGTCGCCGCCGACATCCGGAGGCAGCGGGCCAGAGCGGGCGAACCACGTCCCCGGGGACCGTCCGATCCCGTCGCGGGATACGCACGGCCGCGTCCTTCGCCACGCCATGCCAAGCGACGCACGATTACGGCATGATGCACATCGCTGCGCCCTACGCCGACCAGGAGCCCGCGCTTGAGCCAAGCCGACCAGACCCCGATCCGCGACGGCGAACTGCTAGCCGCGGTGGACATGGGCTCGAACAGTTTCCACCTGATCGTGGCGCGCATGGAGCACGGCGAGCCGCGGGTGATCGACCGCCTGCGCGACAGCGTGCGCATGGCCGCCGGCCTGCGCGGCGACGGCTCGCTGGACGCCGACCGCCGTGCCCGCGCGATGGACTGCCTGGCCCGCTTCGGCCAGCGCATCGCCGGCCTGCCCTCGCAGCGCGTGCGTGCGGTGGCCACCAACACGGTACGCCGGCTGGCCGCGCCGCAGGCTTTCCTCAGTGCCGCCGAGGCTACCCTGGGCCATCCGATCGAGGTGGTCTCCGGCCGCGAGGAAGGCCGGCTGATCTTCCTCGGCGCCGCGCACGACCTGCCCGCCTCGCGCGAACCACGGCTGGTGATGGACGTGGGCGGCGGCAGCACCGAGTTCATCATCGGCCGCGGCCTGGCGCCGCTGCACACCGAGAGCGTGCAGGCCGGCTGCATCGCCTCCACCCTGCGCTTCTTCCCCGGCGGCAAGCTCAACCGCAAGCGCTGGCAGCGTGCGCGCGGCGAAATCGGCGTGCTGCTGCAACAATTCGCCGAAGACTACCGCGAGTCCGGCTGGCAGGAAGCCTACGGCTCCTCCGGCAGCGCCAAGGCGATCGGCGCAGTGGTGCAGGCGATGAAGCTCAGCGACGACGGCATCACTCCCGCCTCGCTCGCCGGGCTGCGCGACGCGCTGCTCGCGCAGGGTTCGATCGCCGCGCTGAAGTTGCCCGGCCTGGTCGAGGAACGCACGCCGGTGATCGCCGGTGCGGTGGTGATTTTCGAGGCCGCGTTCGAGGCGCTGGGCATAGCGCGCATGCGCGTATGCGAGAGTTCGATGCGCGAGGGCCTGCTGTGGGACCTGCTGGGCCGCGCCGCCGGCAGCGACCCGCGTACCGGCAGCATCGACGCGCTGGCCAGCCGCTACGGCGTGGACCGCGCGCAGGCGCGGCGCGTGGAGTCCACCGCGCTGCAGCTGTTCGACCAGGTGGCGAAAGCCTGGAAGCTGGACGGCGAAGCGCGCGAATGGCTGTCCTGGGCCGCGCGCGTGCACGAGATCGGCCTCGCCATCGCGCACAGCCAGCACCACCACCACGGTGCCTACATCCTGCGCCACGCCGACCTTGCCGGGTTCTCGCGGCAGGAACAGCAACTGCTCGCCGCCGTGGTCGAACTGCACCGGCGCAAGCCGGACCGGGCGGTGATCGCCGCGCTGCCGCAGCGCTATCGCCAGCTGGCCCGCTATACCACGGCGCTGCTGCGCCTCGCGGTGCTGTTCCGCCGCGGCCGCCGCGCCGAGTCGTTGCCGCCGATGAAGCTCGCCGCCACCCGCCAGCGACTGCGCCTCGGCCTGCCGTCTGCCTGGCTGGAACAGCACCCGCTCAGCGAAGCCGACCTGCAACAAGAACAGGCGCCGATGGGCGAGCTGGGGCTGGAGCTGGAACTTTGCTAGTGCGACCCGCGCGGAATCGCCATAGCGGTGCGCGTAGCGGCAAGTTCCAGGCCCTCGCCCCTGCCCTGCGTTAGCAGCGGCCATCCCTGATCGCGAGGATCAAACGGGTGGCCGTCCATGGCCGCACTCCGATACGGGTGCGATTCGTCCGGAATCGCCGCAGCGCGGCAGGTAGTCGCAAGTTTCAAGCTCTCGCCCCGCCCTCTCGCCACCAGCGGCCATCCATGGCCGCACTCCTCAAGAACATCCCATGAACTCCAGAAGGCGCACGTACCGGCGTGGCCGCGTATCATGCGCGGATACTTCGGAACGCCCGCTGCCATGCCCAAGCTCAAGTTCGCCCTGCTGCTCCTGCTCGCCGCCCTGCCCGCATCTGCGCTGCTGGCGCAGGATGCCAAGCCGGCAGCCGCCGCCGATCCCGAAGTGGTGCTGCATACCTCGCAGGGGGACATCACGCTGGAGCTGTATCCGGACAAGGCGCCGAAGAGCGTGGCGAATTTCCTGCAGTACGTGCGCGACGGCTTCTACGCCGGCACGGTGTTCCACCGCGCGATTCCCGGCTACCTGGTCCAGGGCGGCCTGTACACGCGCGAGCTGCAGCCCAAGCGCACGCGCCCGGCGATTCCCAGCGAGGCGGACAACGGCCTCTCCAACCTGCGCGGCACTGTCGCGGTAGCGCGCGGCGCCGATCCGAACTCCGGCACCTCGCAGTTCTTCTTCAATCTGGTGGACAACCGCCGGCTGGACTTCGTGGGCAACCAGAGTGGCCTCACCTGGGGCTACGCGGTATTCGGCAAGGTGATCAAGGGCATGGACGTGGTGGACAAGATCGCCGCGCTGCCCACCCGCGGCATCGGCCCGTTCGCCGCCGATGTGCCGAACCCGCTGGTGGTGATCGAGAGCGCCCAGGTGATCGGCGAAGCCGCACCCGCCGCCAGCACACCCGCTCAGGCGGAACCCGTCGCATCGAAAAAACCGCCGTTCAAGCACAGCGCCCCCGCGAACGGCGGCTGAAGCGGCCATGGGCACACTGTTCATCGCCGACCTGCACCTGGACGACAGCCGGCCGCAGATCACCGCCCTGCTCGAGCGCTACCTCGCCAGCGACGAAGTACGCGGCGCCGATGCGCTGTATATCCTCGGCGACCTGGTCGAAGCCTGGATCGGCGACGACGACGATGCCGAGCTGCCGCAACGCATCGCCGCCGCCACCCGCGCCGTGCGCGAGGCCGGCGTGCCGGTGTACTTCATGGCCGGCAACCGCGACTTCCTGCTGGGCGAGGACTTTGCCCGCCGTGCCGGCCTCGAGCTGCTGCAGGACGGCACCGTGCACACCTTGTACGGCCGGCCCACCTTGCTGATGCACGGCGATATCCTGTGCACCGACGACCTTGCCTACCAGGCGGTGCGCCGGCAGGTGCGCACCCCAGAGTGGAAGACGCAGATCCTGGCCATGCCGCTGGAGGCGCGCCGCGCCTTCGCCGCGAAATCGCGCGCGGAAAGCCGCGCGCACACCGGCAGCACCATGGAATCGATCATGGATGTCAACTCCGGGGCAGTGGCCGACGCCATGCGCCAGGCCGGCACGACGCGGCTGATCCACGGCCATACCCACCGCCCCGCCATCCATCGCTTCGAGCTCGACGGCGCGCCAGCCGAACGCATCGTGCTTGGCGACTGGTACGAGCAGGGCTCGGTGTTGCGCGTGGACGCTAACAGCGTGGAACTGCGCGGCTTGCCGCTGGCCTGAAACGCCCGCAAGAAACGGCATGGCATCCCGGCCCGGACCGATGGCTGAAGGCAATCACGCGCAGAACGCAGCCACCGGGCAACTGCCCGGATCTCGCCGCGAAGCTGCGGCAGCCGCCACGGTTTCGCGCCGGAAAAATGACGTAAGCTTCGGTACCAGCACGGTTCCGCGGCCCGAATGACCCGCCGGAACGCATCATCAGGGGGACAGCGCATGGCCACGGTTTCCGCAACCGCAAAGAAGGACGCGCGCGCGCTCGGCGCCGAACGCGCCGCGGTCAGCAAGCTCACCGTCTACGAGTGGGTGGCGCTGGACAAGCGCGGCAAGCGCATGAAAGGCGACATGCCGGCGAAGAACGCCTCGCTGGTGAAGGCCGAGTTGCGCCGCCAGGGCATGAACCCGCAAACCGTGCGCGAGCGCGCCAAGCCGCTGTTCGGCTCCGCCGGCAGCACGGTGAAGCCGCGCGACGTGGCGGTGTTCAGCCGCCAGATCGCCACCATGATGACCTCCGGCGTGCCGATGGTGCAGTCCTTCGACATCATCGCCGACGGCCAGAAAAACGTCCGCTTCAAGAACATGCTGCTGGACGTGAAGCAGGGCCTCGAAGGCGGCCAGGCGCTGCACGAGGCACTGGGCCGCTACCCCGTGCAATTCGACGAGCTGTACCGCAACCTGGTACGCGCCGGCGAGGCCTCCGGCGTACTGGACACCGTGCTGGATACCGTGGCCACCTACAAGGAGCGTACCGAGGCGCTGAAGAAGAAGATCAAGAAAGCGCTGTTCTACCCGATCATGGTGGTGGCGGTGGCCTTCCTGGTCAGCATGATCATGCTGTTGTTCGTGGTGCCGGTGTTCGCCCAGACCTTCCAGAACGCCGGTGCCGCCCTGCCCGCCCCTACCCAGTTCGTAGTCAGCGCCTCGGAATTCATGAAGAGCTGGTGGTGGCTGGTGCTGCTCATCATCATCGGCAGCGTGGTGGGCCTGGTGGCAGGCAAGCGGCGTTCGGTGAAGTTCGCCCATTTCCTCGACCGCGTGACGCTGAAACTGCCGGTGTTCGGCAAGATCATGCGCGAGTCGGCGATCGCCCGCTTCGCCCGTACCCTGGGCGTGACCTTCCATGCCGGCGTACCGCTGGTGGATGCGCTGGACTCGGTATCAGGCGCCACCGGCAGCGTGGTCTACGGCGACGCCGTGAAACAGATCCGCGATGACGTCTCGGTGGGTCACCAATTGCAGCTGGCGATGCGGCAGACCGCCCTGTTCCCGAACATGGTGGTGCAGATGACCGCCATCGGCGAGGAGTCCGGTGCGTTGGACAGCATGCTGTTCAAGGTGGCCGAGTTCTACGAGGAAGAAGTGGAGAACGCGGTCGACACCCTCTCCACCCTGCTCGAGCCGCTGATCATGGTGATCCTTGGCGTCGTGGTCGGCGGCATGGTCATCTCGCTGTACCTGCCGATCTTCAAGCTCGCTGGCACGTTCTGATCATTTCGCTGTGGGAGCTCATTGGGCGTGAATGCTTTTGCCTGAAAAAATCAAGGCCATCGCGCACAGGGTGACGACACCGTAAGCTTTGAACATCCGTAGCGATCCCAAACACCCATGCCCGATTTGCCACTTCCCGCCTGGACTGCTCTTGCCGCCGTGCTCGGCCTGCTGGTAGGCAGCTTCCTCAACGTGGTGATCCTGCGCCTGCCCGAGCGCATGGCCGCCGAATGGCGGCGCGAGGCGCGCGACGTACTGGAGCTGGATACCGGGGATGAGGCCCTGCCGCCCGGCATCGTGCGCGAGCGTTCGCACTGCCCTCGCTGCAAGCACCCATTGTCGGCAGCGGACAACATTCCGCTGCTCGGCTGGCTGCTGCTGCGCGGTCGCTGCCGCTACTGCAAGGCCAGGATTTCGATCCAGTATCCGCTGGTGGAATTGCTGGGCGGCGTGCTGAGCGCCATCGTGGTGTGGAAACTGGGTCCGACCTGGCAGGCGCTGGCCGGACTTGTGCTGACCTGGGTATTGATCGCGCTGTCGGGCATCGATTTCCGCACCCAGCTGCTGCCCGACCAGCTCACCCTGCCGCTGTTGTGGCTGGGCCTGCTGCTGGCGCTGAAGCCGATGTTCGCCGCCGCGCCCGCCGCCATCGTCGGCGCCGCGATCGGCTATCTCAGCCTGTGGAGCGTGTACTGGCTGTTCAAGCTGCTCACCGGCAAGGAAGGCATGGGGCACGGCGACTTCAAATTGCTGGCCGCGCTGGGCGCATGGATGGGACCGGTAGCGCTGCTGCCGATCATCCTACTCTCCTCGCTGATCGGCGCGCTCGTGGGCGGCGGCCTGATCGCACTGCGTCGCCATGAGCGCGGCGTGCCGATGCCGTTCGGCCCGTTCATCGCGATGGCCGGCTGGGTGTGGTTCGTGGCCGGCGATGCCTTGCTGCACGGCTACCTGCAGCTGACCGGCCTGCGGTGAACGCCAAGCCTCGCAGCCTGGTCGTCGCCCTCACCGGCGGCATCGCCGCCGGCAAGAGCGCGGTGACGCGCCGCTTTGCCTCCCTGGACGTACCGGTGCACGACGCCGACGTGGCCGCCCGCGAGGTGGTCGCAGCGGGCAGCGAAGGCCTGGCCGCCGTGGTCGCCGCCTTCGGCGACGGGGTGCTGGATAGCGGAGGCGGCCTGGATCGGCCGGCGATGCGCCGCCGCGTGTTCGCCGATCCGGCGGCGCGGCAGACGCTGGAAAACATCATCCATCCCCGTGTGCGCCGCTGGCTGCACGAGCGCGCGCTGGCCGACACCACGCCCTATTGCATGCTGGCGATCCCGCTGCTGGCCGAGAACATCGGACACTATCGCTGGGTCGACCGCGTCCTGCTGGTCGATGCCCCGGTGGAGCA
Organism: Dorcoceras hygrometricum; assembly: GCA_001598015.1. NCBI lineage: Eukaryota > Viridiplantae > Streptophyta > Magnoliopsida > Lamiales > Gesneriaceae > Dorcoceras > Dorcoceras hygrometricum. Next base: position 38,292 of record KV020106.1, on the reverse strand, counting down.
GCAACTGGCCAGGCTGATGGCCCGCGACACCATCGACGAAGTGCTGGCCCGGCGCATGCTGGCACAGCAGGTCCGCCGTGAGGAGCGGCTGGCATTCGCCCATGATGTGATCGACAACAGCGGCGACGAAGCTGCCCTGGATGCAGAGGTGGCAGCGTTGCACCAGCGTTACCTGGCGCTGGCCTCGGCCCGGTAGAAGTCCCCCGTGCGCGATGCCTTGGCGCCTGATCGAAGCCAGAGGCAATCGCATGCAGGGTTCGCTGCTACGCCGTGCCGATGGAGGCCACCGGCAAGTGCGGGTAGCCCGAGAAATCCAGTCGCGCCGCGCCTCCGTCCACGCGCAGCCGCGCCGGAACACCGAACGGCAGGGTGAACTTGTCCGGCGCATGGCCGAACGGCAGACCGTCCAGCACGGGGATGCCGGCCACGCGGCGGATCTGCGCAAAACCTTCGGGCAGCCCGTAGCCGTTGTCGTAGGCACTCGGCCGGCAATCGGTGAAGCTGCCGAGAATCAGTGCACGCTGCCGCCCCAGCACGCCGGACAGGTGCAGTTGGTACAACAGGCGCTCGATGCGGAACGGCGGTTCGCCCACATCCTCAACGAACAGGATGCCGCCATCGATGCGCGGGAAATACGGCGTACCGAGCAGGCTGCACAGCATCGCGAGGTTGCCGCCCCACAGCGGGCCTTCGAGATCCAGCGCATGTTCGCCGCTGCTGCTCCACTCCGCACCGCCCTGCGCCGCGCGCACGGTGCGCCAGAAATGCGGCAGCGTCAGCGCGCTCGGATACTCCGCACCGAAGTCGGGGCCGAGCATCGGGCCGCCGAACGTGACCAGGCCGCTTTTTGCATGCAGCGCCAGCTGGATCGCGGTGAAGTCGCTGTGGCCCACCAGCACGGTGTCCGTGCCGGCCAGGCGTTCATGCAACGCCTCGTAATGCAGGTGTTCGAGCAGGCGCGTGGCGCCGTAGCCGCCACGGATCGCCAGCGCGATATCGGGCAGCGCATCCAGCGCGGCAAGTGCATTGAGGTCGGCGGCGCGCTCCACGTCACTGCCGGCATAGCGCAATTCGGTGCGATCCAGCACATCGAGACCATCCAGCATGCAGCCGGATTCGCGCAGGCGCGCTACGCCGCGCGCCATGGCTTCGCGGTCGTGCGGGTAACCGGAGGGAGCGATCAGGCGGACACGGGTGGCGGGCATGGAGGTCTCTGGCTGCTTGGATGCCCGGATTATGCGGATATGGGGCGCCCCGCACATGGCCTGCGCATGGCAGGCAGCGGGCGACTTCGTGGGAACGCACCCGGTGCGCGAATGCTGCCGCTCCGATCGGCGCCAGGGCAAGAGCATTCGCGCACGGGGTACGTTCCTACACGTGCTCCACCACTTCCAGGCCGAAGCCGGCGAGCCCCACCAGCTTGCGCGGCGTGCCCAGCACGCGCAGCTTGTGTACGCCCAGGTCGGCCAGCATCTGCGCGCCCAGGCCGAGCTGCCGCCATTCCTGCTGCTGCGCATCCTCCGGCGCCAGCGTCGCCGGCTGGCCCTTGAGCCGGGCCAGCAGCGCTTCGGGCGTGTCCTCGCCGGAGAGCACCAGCAGCACGCCGCGATCCTCGTCGGCGATGCGGCGCAATGCGCTGGTGACGGTGAGGCCGAGATCGTCGCGCTTCAGGTGCAGCACGTCGGACAAGGTGTTGCGCACGTGCACGCGGCTGAGCACCGGCGCGCCGTCGTCCACCGCACCGCGCACCAGCGCGTAGTGCAGGCCGCGGCGGATCGCGTCGCGGTACGCCACCAGCCGGAACGGACCGAACTCGGTCTCGACCTCTTCCTCGTGCACGCGCTGCACGGTCTTCTCGGTTTCCAGCCGGTAGCGGATCAGGTCGGCGATGCTGCCGATCTTCAGCCCGTGCTTCTGCGCGAAAGCTTCCAGCTCCGGACGGCGCGCCATCGAGCCGTCCTCGTGCAGGATCTCGATCAGCACCGCCGCCGGCTCCAGCCCGGCCAGCGCGGCGAGGTCGCAACCGGCCTCGGTGTGGCCGGCGCGGGTCAGCACGCCCCCGGGCTGTGCGGTGAGCGGGAAGATGTGGCCGGGCTGCGACAGGTCCTGCGGCTTCGCGTCGCTCTTCACCGCCACCTGGATGGTGCGCGCGCGGTCGTGCGCCGAGATGCCGGTGGTGACGCCCTCGGCCGCCTCGATCGAGACGGTGAAGTTGGTGTGGTACGGCGAGGTGTTGTCGCTGACCATGGGCCGGAGGCCCAGCTGGCGCGTGCGCTGCTCGGTCAGCGTCAGGCACAGCAGGCCGCGCGCCTCGCGCACCATGAAGTTGACGTCTTCGGGCCGCACCATCTGCGCGGCCATCACGATGTCGCCCTCGTTCTCGCGATCCTCGTCGTCGAGGATCACGACCATGCGGCCGGCGCGGATGTCGTCGAGGATTTCGGGGATGGTGTTGAATGACATGTGTGCTCCGGGTTGTCTCGTGCCTGCCTGTCGTCATTCCCGCAAAAACGGGAGTCCAGGCCGGCCTTGTGCATCAGGGCAAGAGGGATTCCCGCTTGCGCGGGAATGCTACCCAGGCGGAAGGTGGCATCGCGCCCACCTGAGTGCTTTGCATGCGACGCGTCAGGCGAAGCCGTGCTGCTTCAGGAACGCCTCGTCCAGCTTCGGCGCGGCGGCGGCGCCGCCGATCAGCCGTTCCACGTAGCGCGCGATCACGTCCACCTCGATATTCACCGCATCGCCCGCGCGGCGCGCGTGGAAGGCGGTGTGCGCGACGGTGTGCGGGATCAGGTTGACGCCGAAGCGTGGGCCGGCGACTTCGTTGACCGTGAGGCTGGTGCCGTCGATACACACCGAGCCCTTGGCCGCGATGTAGCGCGCCAGGCTGGCCGGCACTTCGAAGGTCCAGCGCTGCGAGCGTCCATCCGGCGTCACCGACACCACCTTGCCCAGCCCGTCGACGTGGCCGGAGACGAGATGTCCGCCCAGCCGGTCGGCCAGGCGCAGCGCCTTCTCCAGGTTCACCGGGTCGCCGGCCTTCAGTTGCCCCAGCGTGGTGAGCGACAGCGTTTCGTTGGAAACATCGGCGGCGAAGCCGCGTTTCTCCAGCGCCACCGCGGTCAGGCACACCCCGGAGACGGCGATCGAGTCGCCGAGCTGCACGTCGGCAAGCTCGAGGTCGGAAGTGTCGACGTGCAGGCGCAGGTCGCCGCCGCGTGGTTCGAGCCGCGCCACGCGGCCCACGGATTGGATGATGCCGGTGAACATCAGCGCACCTCCCGAAGGAAGCTGGGCGCGCCGCTGGCAATGGGTGTGATCATGAAACGTTCTCCGCATGGTGGTCGCGAGAACGCCCCAAGGCATGAGGCCGGCGCGCGGCATCGCCGCGCGTCGAACCGTCTTCTCTTCATCCGGACTGTGAGGCGGCGGTTTCCCGCCGCCAACCGTCGGCTCCGGCATTCGACCGGATCTGCTGACCTCGCGGCTGGTGCCGTGAGCGCTCGCGGGCTCGTCCCTGGGGACCTACCGCCGGTGGGGAATTTCGCCCCGCCCTGAAGACGTCGTGCAGTGCCGGCAGAACCCGGCCGGCGCAGTCTAGCACCTCCCCGGGTGCCCACTGTTCCACTGCAGGCACACAGCCTCGCGGGACGCCGGCAGTCAGCCGGCCGGGCACAGGCGCAGGCGCAGGTCCCGTCCCAGCATGCGTTGGTCGCGCAAGTGCAATTGCCAGCGTGCGGCCATGCTGGCCAGCGGCGGCAGCGCCAGCAGGGCACGCGCGGCATCGCCCAGCAGCACCGGTGCAACATAGAGCAACAATTCGTCGACCAGACCGGCGGCGAACAGCGCACCGCACAGGGTCGGGCCGGCTTCGACGTGCAGCTCGTTGCAGCCGCGCCGCGCCAGCAGGGCCAGCACGGCAGCCAGATCGAGGGCATCGCCTTGCTCCGCCACCGCGGCACATTCGACCCGTGCGTAGCGGTCGTCGCCGCATGACGCGCCGGCGCCATGCAGTACCAGAGTGGGCGCGGCGCCATCCAGCACATGGCTGCCGGCGGGAATACGAAGCCGACGGTCCAGCACTACGCGCAAGGGGGCGAAAGCAGCCTCCCCCCGGCCTTCTTCTCCGGCGAAGGCGGCGGAACCGGGGTCCAGGCGCACGGTCAGGCGCGGATCGTCGGCCCGCACGGTGCCCGAGCCGGTAAGAATGGCGCTGCTGCGCGCGCGCCAGCGCTGCACGTCAGCCCGCGCGGCCTCGCCGGTGATCCATTTCGACTCGCCGTCGGCCAGCGCGGTACGGCCGTCGAGGCTCATGGCCAGCTTCACCCGCACATAGGGACGGCCACGCTCGAGGCGGCTGAAGAAACCGCAGTTCAGCTCGCGCGCCTCGGCACGCAGCAGGCCGGTCTCCACCACGATGCCTGCGGCACGCAGCTTGCCGATGCCGCGGCCGGCCACCTGCGGGAACGGGTCCTCCGCGGCAACCACCACGCGCGCTACCCCGGCGGCAACCAGCGCATCGGCGCAGGGCGGCGTGCGGCCATGGTGGGCACAGGGCTCCAGCGTCACATAGGCGGTGGCGCCGCGGGCACGCTCACCGGCCTCGCGCAGGGCGAAAACCTCGGCATGCGGGCCGCCAGCGCGCTGGTGCCAGCCGCTACCGACCACTTCGCCGCCTTGCGCAAGCACGCAGCCTACGCGCGGGTTGGGTTGGGTGGTGTGGAGGCCGCGCTCGGCCAGGCGCAGAGCCTGTGCCATGCAGGCGTGGTCGGAGGCGGTGAAGGCATCGGTCATCTTGACCTTCCTCGCCGCTCCGGCGCACGGGAAAGGCTTGGGGCGAGAAGAAGTCTGCCACCGTGCAACATCAGGATCTGCTCCCGGACAGTGTCGCCGCCAAGGCGGCTCCCTCGTCCCGATGCGCTTCCGGCGGCGAACCGCCGGAAGAGGAAGCGCGGGGACGGAGCCGCGGCAGGATGTGCTCCATGCTCAGTTGGGCCACCGGTACACCGGGCGCGGCGGGATCGACCCAGCGCAGCTCGGCGATCTCTGCCTGCGCGCACGGCCCGCCATCCACTGCGACGACGTAGACCTCGGCTTCCACCATGCATCCGGCTTCGTTCGCGGCTGGCGCGCTGGCCCGGCACAGGAAACGCGCCGAACCAGGCACCAGGGTGCAGCCGAGTTCCTCGCGCAACTCGCGCGCCAGCACGGCCTGATCGTCCGCGTCGCCGGGGTCGCGCTTGCCGCCGGGCTGCTGGAACACCGTGGCGCCGTGTTTGCGCACCAGCAGGGTACGCCCCGCGCCATCGCTGATCACCGCGGCGACGATGCGGATCAGCGGCGCCCCGCTCACAGGCGCGTGACCGACCACGACTGCATGCTCCCGTCCTGGTATGGCATCACGCCGTGGAACGGACGCGGATCCGCGTCGAATACCAACGGCAGGAAATAGCGGTCGCCCTCCCACATGGGCAACTCCATCAGCCGTTCGCGCGCCACCCATTCCAGCGTGCCTTCGGGGTTGCGCGTCAGCGGTGTGCCCTCGTAGCGGTCGACCAGGAAGATGAAGCCCAGCCAGTCCTCGCCCTGCTTGCCGAAGCCGGGCCAGTTCAGGGTGCCGCGCAGCTGCATCGACTGGCATTCGATACCGGCCTCTTCGCGGATTTCGCGGCGCATGCAGGCGGCGATGTCCTCACCCGGCTCCATCTTGCCGCCCAGGCCGTTGTACTTGCCGAGGTGCTGGTCGTCCGGCCGCGCATTGCGGTGGATCATCAGCACCTGCGTGCGGTCGGGCGAGAGCACGTAGCCGAGCGTGGCGACGATGGGGGTGTAAGGCATGAGGAAACGGCCGCGGAAAGCCCCGATTGTAGCGGTGCCGGCCGAGCCCCTGTCACGGACTTGCGTCGACCCGCGCCGGGCGGCGACCATCGGCGGATGCGCATGATGTCCCGCCCCGATCATCCGGCTCGCGCCCGCGTGCGCCGCTGGCACCGGTTGCCGCTGCTGGCGCTGCTGGCTGGCATGGTCAGCTGCGGCACGTCGGCACGCGCACCGCACAGCCGCGAGCTGAATTTCGACGGCCAGAACTACCGCGTGGTGACGCTGGACCTGAAGCACGACCCGCTCAGCCTGCACTGGCGCGACCCGGCCAGCGGCGAGGCCTACGGCGACATCGAGACCCTGCAGCAATGGGGCGAGGCGCACGGCCAGCGCCTGCTGTTCGCCACCAACGCCGGCATCTACGACCGCAAGGCAGCGCCGCTGGGCCTGTACGTGGAGAACGGCAAGACCCTGGTGCCGCTGAACATGGCGCACGGCAATCCTGCCTCGGGCAACTTCTCGCTGCTGCCGAACGGCGTGTTCGCGATCTATCCCGACGGCCACGCCGCGGTGCGCACCAGCGCCGAGTTCAAGGCCGAGCACAAACCGGTGCGCTGGGCCACCCAGTCCGGCCCGATGCTGGTGATAGGCGGCCGGCTCAACCCGCAGTTCGTGGACGATTCGGGCAGCCTGAAATGGCGCAGCGGTGTCTGCGCGAAGACGCCCACCGAGGTGGTGTTCGCGGTGAGCGAGGTGCCGGTGAACTTCCACAGCTTCGCGCGGCTGTTCCGCGACAAGCTGGGCTGCCGCGACGCCTTGTACCTGGACGGCAGCATCTCGCAGGTATTCGTCAACGGCGAAGGCTACGCCGGCGCGCCGGCCTTCCTGGTCAGGCCCTACGCGGGCATCTTCGCGGTATTCGTGCCGCAATGAGGGCGCACCGTCTGCGCTGGTGGCAGGGCCTGCTGGCCATTGCGGCCCTCCTGCTGCTGGCCGCGCTCGGCACCGGCTGGTACCTGCTTGCCGGCAGCCGGGCGCGACTGGACGGCCAGGTACGCGTCCGGGGCATTGCCGCCCCGGTCACGATCCAGCGCGACGCACTGGGCACTGCCACGCTCACCGGCCGGAGCCGCGGCGATCTCGACTACGCACTGGGCTACGTGCACGCGCAGGAGCGCTATTTCGAGATGGACCTGATGCGCCGGCTCGCCGCTGGCGAGCTGGCCGAACTGGTCGGCCCGGCGGCGCTGCCGAGCGACCTCGAACACCGCCGCCATCGCCTGCGCGCGGTGGCCGAAGCCGCCTATGCGCAACTGCCGGCGGCGCAGCGGCAGGCGCTAGATCGCTACCGCGACGGCGTCAATGCCGGCCTGGCCGCGTTGCGCGTGCGCCCCTGGGAATACCTGCTGCTGCGGATGAAGCCCAGGCCGTGGCGTTCGGAAGACACCCTGCTGGTGATCGCAGCGATGTACCTCGACCTCAACCACGATGGCCGCGACACGCGCGAACTGCATATCGCCGAAATGCGCGCGGCGCTGCCCGGTCCGCTGGTGGATTTCCTGCTGGCGCCCGACCCGACCTGGGAAGCGCCGCTGCAGGGGCCGCTGTCGCCGCAGCCGGTACCCCCCGATGCCGGCGTATTCGACCTGCGCACGTTGCCGCCCACCCGGCGCGCGGGCGGCCTCGCCGCCGTGCTCGCGCCCAGCCACGGCGGGCGCCGCCCCGGCAGCAACAATTTCGCGGTCGCCGGCGCGCTCACCGACAACGGCGCAGCGATGCTGGCCAACGACATGCACCTGGCCCTGCGCGTACCCGACATCTGGTTCCGTACCCGCCTGCGCTATCCCGATCCGGCCGCCCCGTACGGCGAGCGCGACGTGGCCGGAGTGAGCCTGCCCGGCACGCCGGCCATCGTGGCGGGTTCCAACGGTCAGCTCGCCTGGGGTTTCACCAACAGCTACGGCGACTGGATGGACTGGGTGCGCATCGAACGCGACCCGCATGATCCCTCGCGCTACAGGACGCCGGACGGCTGGGCCCGCATCCAGACGCACGACGAGACCATCCGCGTGAAGGGCGCTCCGCCGCGCTCGCTGAGAGTGGAGGACACGCGCTGGGGCCCGATCCTGGCCAAGGACACCGACGGCACGCCGTTGGCGCTGGCCTGGATCGCGCAAGAACCCCGCAGCTACAACCTCGACCTGATGCAGCTGGAACACGTTCCCAGCGTGGCAGCCGCACTGGAACTCGCCCCTGCATTCGGCATGCCGCCGCAGAATCTGCTGGCAGCCGACAGCGCCGGCCACATCGGCTGGACCATCGCCGGCAACGGCGTGCCGTTGCGCAACGGCTACGATCCGCGGCTGCCCGCCGACTGGTCGCAAACCGGCACGGGCTGGACCGGCTGGGCCGCACCCGCACAATACCCGCGTGTGCTCGACCCCGCCGACGGCCGGCTGTGGACGGCCAACAACCGCATCGTGGGCGGTGCCGCGCTTGCCCTGCTCGGCCACGGCGGCCACGACCTCGGCGCGCGGGCGCGGCAGATCCGAGACGACCTGTTCGCCCAGGCGGACTTCACGCCCGGCAACCTGCTCGACATCCAGCTCGACGACCGCGCGGTGTTCCTCACCCGCTGGCAGCGCCTGCTGCAGGACACCCTGGCCGGCACGCAGGAACCGGCATTGCGCCAGCTGCGCGGACTCACCGCCGCCTGGCGCAACCGCGCCGACCCGGACAGCGTGGATTACCGCCTGGTACGAGCGTTCCGCAACGCGGTGCATGACGCGGCGCTGGCCCCGTTCGCCGCCCGCGTCAAGGCGAAGTATCCCGACTTCGCCTGGCCCGGCCTCGGCGATCCGGAGGCCGCGGTGTGGATGCTGGTGCGGCGCCAGCCGATGAACCTGCTCGACCCGAAATACGCGGACTGGCACGCGCTGCTGCTCGATGCTGCACGCCAGGTGGCCAACGCCCTGGGCAAGCAGCCGGGCGGGCTCGCCGCACGCAGCTGGGGCGAGATCAACCACGCCGGCATCGACCACCCGCTGTCCAGCGCGCTGCCCGGTTTCGTGGCGCACTTCCTCGACATGCCGGACGACGAGCTGCCCGGCGACGACGACATGCCGCGCGTCGCACGACCCGGCTTCGGCGCTTCCGAGCGCCTCGACGTGTCGCCCGGTCACGAGGCGCAAGGCATCCTGGAAATGCCCGGCGGGCAGAGCGACAACCCGCTGTCGCCCTACTACGGCGCCGGCCACGAGGACTGGGTGCACGGCCGCCCCACCCCGCTGCTGCCCGGCCCCGCGCAGCACACGCTGACGCTGGAGCCGGCGGCGCTGTGATCGCCGTACCGGCCTGGCGGCATCACATCGGCGGCACGGTGCCGTCGAGGCCGACGGCCACCACCTCGGCCGTCACCGTCGCGCCCGGTTTGCCAGCCACGAAGACATGCGCCCCCACGACGAGGGCGCGCCGGTCAGCCGGCCTGAACGTCACCACCGGCGCGCCCGCCGGCACCTCGATCGTCTTTTCGCCCTTGCCGTAGTCGACCACCAGCCGGACATCCCCGTGACCGGCCACGGTCTTCACCGTACCGTTCGTCATCGCCGACGGCATGGCAGGCCCGCGGCTCACCTGCGTGACGTTGCCGTTGGTCATCGCGGTCGGCATCCGGCTTCCACCGGCCGGCAGGTCCCAGGGGTAATCGCCCAGCCCCGTTCCCTTCATCGCCGGCGGAAACACCACTACCTCCAGCGCGCGTGCGGTTCCGCCTTCCGGCACGTTGGCCGAGCCGATGAACGATCCCGGCTCGATCCCGCCGAGCGTGGCCGGAACCACACCGGCAATGCGCGTGCCGCCGGTGATGGCGATCATGCGCGGGCCGTCGTCGGTCTGCACGGTGAAGCCGCTTGCGCCCACCTGGGTGATCGTGCCACGGACATGCATCGGCTGCTCCGTCGCCGCGGCGGAAAGGGCCGTCACGGCGGTCGCGGAAAACAGGGCAGCAAGCAGGAGCTTCCTGCGGCGGGGATGGTGGGTTTGCACGGGCATAGCCTCCGTTGGATGGAACAGGGTGGGAATCGCCCTGTCCTTTCGCCGCGGGAGCGCGGGGCGTTACATGCCGTGCCGGATCGCCGCGGCGCCGGCGTCAGTCCAGCAAATACTCGAACGTGTACGAGTGGCCGCCCTGCGCGTCGATGTGGATGGCCAGCGTGCCGGTGAGCCCGGCGAGTTCCTCCGTGCCCGAATCCGGCACCACGCTCACCACCAGCGTGGATGCGCCGCGATCCATCGTGCCCGAGTGTTGCAGCACGAACGACCCGCGCCGGCCGTGCAGCGCGCCGGCCACGCGCTCCATCGCCACGTAGCCGGCCGAGCCGTCCACCGCGCTGCGGTAGGCCAGCATCTCGCCGAGACTGCGCGCCTCGAGGTCGCCGCCGAACTGCTTGTCCAGGCTCATGCGGCCCAGGCCGCTGTCGGCATGGGCGGGCGACTGCGGTTCCAGTTTCACCGTGAACGTGCCGCTGGCTTGCATGGGTCTGTCTCCTCGTGGATGGACACGGTCGTGCCATGGCGTCGCCTCTGCGATGATCGCCGCCTGCGCATTCCAGCACCACCGGTTTCCCGATGATTGGAAAAACGCGACAGCCTGCACCAGCCGCCACCGATGCGCCACGCGGCGTGTTGCGCGCAAACCTGGGCGACGGCGTGTTCACGCATGCGCGGCAGCTCCCCGCGCCGGCGCTGGCTGCCTGCGTCGAGCATTACTGGTGCGTGCACTGGGACCTGCGCGGTCGCCCACCGCAGTTGCAGGAAACGCTGCCGCATCCGAACGTGCATCTGGTGATCGAGCACGGCGAGGCGCGCGTGTGGGGCGTGCACGACGGCCGCTACCGCCGCGTGCTGGAGGGCCGCGAAACCGTGTTCGGGGTGAAGTTCGCAGCAGGCGGCTTCCGCGCCTTCCTGCGCCACCCGGTGGCCACGCTGGCGAACCGCTCGCAGCCGGCGCGCGAGCTGTTCGGCGCCGGCATCGACGCCATCGTGCCCGCCATCCCGGCCTGCGTGGATATCGCCGCGATGGCGGCACTGGTCGAGCCCTTGCTGCTGGCGCAGCTGCCGCCATCCGATCCGCTGGCGGCGCAGGCACGGGCACTGGTGGCGCAGGCCGCGGGCGATCGCGGACTGCTGCGCGCCGAACAACTGGCCGAGCACGCGGGCATGGGCCTGCGCGCGCTGCAGCGGCTGTTCCGCGACTACGTGGGCGCCAGCCCGAAATGGGTGATCCAGCGCTACCGCCTGCACGAGGCGATAGCGCAGCTGCAGGCGGGCCACACCCTGGACTGGCCCGGACTGGCGCTGGCGCTCGGCTACTACGACCAGGCCCACTTCATCCGCGACTTCCGCCGCCTGGTCGGCTGCGCGCCGGCGGATTACGCGCGGCGCGAACGCCTGCGTTGAGGGCACAGAGCTTGTTCAAAATCTTCCCGCCAACGTGCGGCAGAGGGTGCTCTGCGTTTTCGCAAGGAACAGAGCGGTTTCGGTCGCCTGCCGGCGCCCGAGCCCCCTTTCTTTGCTGGCCCAAAGCAAGGTGGCCCAAAGAAATGGCCTGGTTCAATCCGCCGACACTACAAGCAAGATATGTCGAAGTTTTTGGAGCCACTCCCGCCTATGCGATAACCGGTGCGGCCACACCGCGCCGTATCCGGAAACGGAGGGAAACCGAGAGCTTTCCCGCTCGTCATCCATGCCAGGCGACGCGAGGACTTTGAACAGGCTCTCAGACTTCGAGCCGCATGCCCGGTTGCGACAGCGTCACGTCGACGCCGAAACGCTGCTTCAGCGCCTTCGCCAATGCCTCCCGCGCCGGGTCCTCGCCGTGCGCCAGCGCCACCGGCGGATGGTTGGGGCTGGTGCCGTACCAGTCCAGCAGCCCCTGCTGGTCCGCATGCGCGGACAGGCCGCCCACGGTGTGGATATTCGCGCGCACCGTGATCTCCTCGCCGAACAGGCGCACGCGCGGCACGCGGTTCACCAGCAGCCGGCCCAGCGTGCCCGCCGCCTGGTAGCCCACGAAGACCACGTGGTTGCGCGCGAACGCGAGGTTGTTCGCCAGGTGGTGGCGCACCCGCCCGCCGTTGGCCATGCCGGAGCCGGCGATGATGATCGCGCCGCCGTGGATGCGGTTGATCGCCTTGCTGTCGTCCACGCTCTCGCTGACACGCAGGTTCGGCAGCTTGAACGGCTTGATGCGGCCCTGCCAGACCTTCGCGGCCTCGGCGTCGAACAGCTCCTCGTGATCGTCGTAGACCGCCATCACCTTGGCCGCCATCGGGCTGTCGAGGAAGATCGTCCACTGCGCCAGGTTCCAGTCCTCGTAGTGCTCGGCGAACCAGTACAGCAGTTCCTGGCTGCGCCCCACCGCGAACGCGGGGATCACCACGTTGCCGCCGTCGGCGCGCGCGGCGGCGAGGATCTGCCCCAGCTCGGCCACGGTGGCGGCGCGGTCCTTGTGGTTGCGGTCGCCGTAGGTGGATTCCATCAGGATCAGGTCGGCGCGCGGCGGCGGCGCGGGATCGCGCAGGATCGGCGTGCCGCGCATGCCGACGTCGCCGGTGAACAGCAGCGTGCGGCCGTCGGCGCGCAGTTCGATCATCGCCGAACCGAGGATGTGCCCCGCCTCGTGCAGGCGCACTGTCACTCCCGGCAAGATGGCCGTTTCGGTTTCGTAGGCGAGCGGGCGCAACTGCTTCTGCGCCACGGCGACATCCGCCGCCGTGTAGAGCGGCACCGCTTCCGGCTCGCCCGGCGCGCGATCGCGGTTCTCGAATTCCGCGCTGCGCTCGGCCAGCGAGGCCGCGTCGAGCAGCATGACGGGGAACAGGTCGCAGGTGGCCGCCTGCGTCCAGACCGGCCCCCTGAAGCCGCGCTTGACCAGCAGCGGCACGCGACCGATGTGGTCGATGTGCGCGTGGCTGATCACCAGCGCGTCGATCGAGGCCGGGTCGAAGCCGAACGGTTCGGCATTGCGCGCCTCGGCATCGCGGCTGCCCTGCAGCATGCCGCAGTCGAGCAGGATGCGCTTGCCGGCCACCTCGATGAGATGGCAGGAGCCGGTGACTTCGCCGCCCGCCGCGCCGTGGAATTCGATCTGCATAACGAGTGACTCCAGAGATTTATGCCGACTCAACGGCTGAGCCGGACCAGCCGTGCCTCGATCGCCGCGAACAACGCCAGCAGCACCAGTGTGCCCGGCCACCCGGCCAGTTCGTAGCCGAAGCGGCCGCACACGTACAACAGCACCAGCGCGCTCTGCAGCATGCCGACCAGGCCGGGCGCACGGTAGCGTGGCGCCTTGTGATAGCCGATCCAGAACGCGTAGCGCGCCACGATCCACACCACCGTGGTGGCGACCACCGCGCGCATCGCCCGGCCGTCGGCGCAGTACAGCGCCAGCCCCAGCAGGCCCGGGATGAACAGCAGCAGCTGTTCCAGCGTGTTCTGCAGGTAACGCAGATCCACCTTCATGCGCGGCGATTCGGCGCCCTGCAGCGGATCGATCGCCGCGGAGCCGAGGCGCTGGTGCGCCACCGCCTCGATACCCATGAACAGGCACAGCAGCACCGCCACGCAGCAGCACTTGAGCGCAAACGCCAGCCGGTTCCCCGTCGATGCCATGCCCGCCAGCGGCGGCAGCCACGCGTACAGCGCGAACCACACGGCCAGCGCCAGCGGCAACGCCACCAGCACGCCGGCCATCAATGTGCGCCGTTGCGCAGCGATGCTTTTCGATGGCGGTGCTGGAGCGACATCGGCCATGCGTCACCTCCGTCGCGTCAGCCCGCGAGCAGGTGCCCGCAGATCGCCTCGTACAGATCCGGCAGGCGTTCCAGTTCGGCCACGTCCACGCATTCGTCCACCTTGTGGATGGTCGCATTGACCGGCCCCAGCTCCACCACCTCGGCGCCCAGCGGCGCGATGAAGCGGCCATCCGAGGTGCCGCCGCCGGTGCTCTGCTCGGGCTCGATGCCGCACAGCTCGCGGCACACGCCCACCACCACGTCGCGCAGCCGGCCGCCCGGCGGCGTGAGGAAGGGCTCGCCGGACAGGTTCCAGTCCAGCGCGAAATCCAGCCCGTGCCGACGCAGCACCGCCTCGGTGCGTGCGCGCAGGTCTGCCGCGCGGCTGGCGGTGCAGTAGCGGAAATTGATCAGCGCGGTGAGCTCGCCCGGAATCACGTTGTTCGCACCGGTGCCCGCGTTGAGGTTGGAGACCTGGAACGAGGTGGGCGGGAAATCCGCGTTGCCCTCGTCCCAGCGCTCGGCCGCCAGCTCGGCCAGCGCGGGCGCGAAGGCATGGATCGGGTTCAGCGCCTTCTCCGGATACGCCACGTGGCCCTGCACGCCGCGCACCGTCAGCGTGCCCGACAGCGAGCCGCGCCTGCCCACGCGGATCAGGTCGCCCAGCGTCGCCTTCGCCGACGGTTCGCCCACCACGCACCAGTCGATGCGCTCGCCGCGGGCGCGGAAGCCTTCGGCCACCTTGCGCACGCCGTCGAGGTTGGTCGGGCCTTCCTCGTCGCTGGTGAGCAGCAGCGCCACGCGGCCGGCGTGATGCGGATGCGCCGTGACGAAGCGCTCCAGCGCCACTGCCATCGCCGCCACCCCGCCCTTCATGTCGGCGGCACCGCGGCCGTACAACCTCCCGTCCCGGACCACCGGCTCGAACGGCGGACTGTGCCAGGCCGCTTCCGGCCCGCTCGGCACCACGTCGGTATGGCCGAGGAAAGCCAGCGTCGGGCCCGGCTCCGATGAAGCATGGTCGCCATGCACGGCCCACAGGTTGTCCACTTCGCCGTGGCGCAGGTGTTCGATGCGGAAGCCCGCGCGCTGCAGCCGTGCGGCCAGCAACGCCTGGCAGCCGGCATCGTCCGGCGTCACCGAACGGCGGCAGATCAGTTCGCAGGCAAGGTCGAGGACATCGGACATGGCGGCAGGGATGGCGAACGGCGACGCCGCAGCATAGCAGCGTGTCGGCGGCGCTCAGCCGGCGATCACCGTGCCCAGCAGGTGCCCCACGCCGTAGGTGATCGCCGCCGCGGCCACGGTGATCACGAACTGCCGCGCGATCGAGAACAGCATGCCGCGCCCGGTGAACAGCGAGGTGCCGGTGCCGATCAGCGCCAGCCCCGCCGCGGCGGCGACGGCGCTGCCGAGCAGCGCGGCATGGCCGTGCAGGAACAGGTACGGTGCCACCGGGAACGCCGCGCCGAAGGCGAACAGGCAGAACGAGGACAGCGCCGCGCCCCAGGCCGAGCCGCCCAGTTCCTCGGGATCGACGCCGAGATCCTCGCGCACCACAGTGTCCAGCGCGGCGCGCGGCGTCTCGGTAAGGTGTTCGGCCAGGTGCTTGGCCTCGGCGTGGCCCAGCCCCTTCTCGCGGTAGATGCCGGCGATGTGGCTCACGCCGTCCTCCGGCGCCACCGCGAGCCGCTCGGCGCGCTCGGTGATCTGCGCCTGGTAGAACTCGCGCGAGCTGTTCACGCTGAGCCACTCGCCCAGCGCCATCGAGCAGGCCCCGGCGACCAGCCCGGCGAGGCCGGCCAGCAGCACCGCGCGGTCGCTGGCGGCGGCGCCGGCCATGCCCATCACCAGGCTGACGTTGGAGACCAGGCCGTCGTTGGCGCCCAGCACCGCGGCGCGCAGGGTGTTGCCGCTCTGCGCGCGATGGCTGTGCCCGCGTTCCGCACGCGCGTGCGGCGGCAGGAAATGGTCGCGGTGGCCGCTGCGGTCCACCGGCGTCGCATCGTGGTCGGCATGCTCCAGCCGCACCACGGTGGGCATCACGAATTCGGTGCCGAAGGCCTGCGCGAACCAGCCCAGCACGCGCACGCGCAGACCGGTGCGCGCCGGCGGCACCGCGGCGCCGGACTCGCGCAGGCGCGATTCCCAGAACGCCGCATTGGCCTGCTCGCCCTCGGCGATGCGCCGGTACGCACGCGCCAGCCGCGGATCGTCGGCCAGCCCGGCCAGGCGCGTATACAACGCAGCGTTGTCGCGCTCGATGCGCAGGTTGATGCGGTAATGGCGGGTGCGGTGGCCGGGCATGGCGTCAGCTGTCCAATTCGTCGTCGCGCTGACCCAGCCACAGCAGCATCGCCAGCAGCACGACGGCGAAGCGGAACGCACTTGCGATGCCGTTCCACTGGCTGGACATCCACATGCCGAACCACTCGCCACCGATCGCCACGAAGCCGCCCAGCCACAGCAGCACGCCGCTGGCCAGGCCCAGCACGGCGATGCGCTTGGCGCGCTGGAATGCCGCGGCCGTGCCCCGCCGCGCGCGCCACAGCCGCCACGTGCCCAGCCAGCACAGCGCGGCGGCCAAGGTCTCGACCGCGATGATCAGCGCGTAGGCGACACGCTGCAGCAGCGCCGAATGGATCGCGCGGTAGTGGATGTGCGCGTCGGGGAAGATTGTGTCCATCGCCAGCACGTGCTGCACGAACGGCCAGTTGCTGCCGTAGTCGGTCAGATTGCCGAAGGCGACCAGCGCGATCCACAGCGCGATCGTCGCCAGCACCGCGATCTTGCACAGGCGCACGAGCATCCGTCAGCGGCCGAACAGCTTCTTGAAGCCGTTGTCGCTGAAGCCCACGCTGACGCTGCCGTCTTCCTGCAGCACCACCGGGCGGCGGATCAGCGCGGGGTATTCCTTCAGCAGCAGCGTCCACTCCGGATCGCTGCCCGGGTTCTTGCGCTGCGGCAGCAGGTTGCGCCAGGTGGTGGAAGACTTGTTGACCAGCTTTTCCCAGCCGCCGAGCTGCTGCGCCCAGGCCTTCAGCGTGGCCGCCGGCACCGGGTTGGCGCGGTAGTCCACGAAGCTGTACGGCACCGCGAAGCGGTCCAGCCAGTTGCGCGCCTTGCGGCAGGTGTCGCAGGTGGGCAGGCCGTAGATGGTTGACTGGGTCATGCTGGTTTCCTGTAGGAGCCCACCCTGTGGGCGATCAGAGGCTTCGATTCGCACACAGGGCGCGCTCCTACTCGCCGCTGCGGAGCAATTCGTTGATCGAGGTCTTGCAGCGCGTCTTCTCGTCCACCTGCTTCACGATGACCGCGGCGTACAGGCTGTGCGAGCCGTCCTTCGCGGGCAGGCTGCCGGCCACCACCACGCTGCCGGCAGGGATGCGGCCGTAGCTGATCTCGCCGGTGGCGCGGTGGTAGATGCGGGTGGACTGGCCGAGGAACACGCCCATGCCGATCACGCTGCCCTTCTCCACCACCACGCCCTCGACCACTTCCGAGCGCGCGCCGATGAAGCAGCCGTCCTCGATGATGGTGGGATTCGCCTGCAGCGGCTCCAGCACGCCGCCGATGCCCACGCCGCCGGAGAGGTGCACGCCGGCGCCGATCTGCGCGCAGGAACCCACCGTGGCCCAGGTATCGACCATGCTGCCGGCGCCAACGTGCGCGCCGATGTTGACGTAGCTGGGCATCAGCACCGCGTCCTTCGCGATGTGCGCACCGCGGCGCACCAGGGCGCCCGGCACCACGCGCGCGCCGAGGCCCTGCAGCTCGGCGTCGTCGCCGTGGGCGAAGCGCAACGGTACCTTGTCGAAGGCCAGCGCCGGGCCGCCGTCGACCACGCGGTTGCCGTTGATGCGGAAGTACAGCAGCACCGCCTTCTTCAGCCATTGGTTGACCTTCCAGCCGCCCTGCCCGTCCGGCTCGGCCACGCGGTGCTCGCCGGATTCGAGCAGGTCGAGCACCTGGCCGATGGCCGGCCGCAGGTGGGTCTCGATCTCGGCCTGGGTCAGCTCGTTGCGGCGCTCGAAGGCGTCGTCGATCAGGGATTCGATGCTTTGCATGGCGAATGGACGTCCAAATCAGTCTAAGGATGGCCCCGCCATTGTGCCCGCCCTGGCCGCGCGGCGAAACCGCCGCCGCTTCGAGCCTGTCCAATGTCTACGTATGGCCCGCGCCGGGAAGCAGGTGGCGGCACTGGGCAAGCTCTCGGGAGCTCACGCGAGACCCCGCTCCGGCCCCCTGCTGCGCGTGTCCTGCTGCTGGTAGCGCACACCCGCCGCCCAGTGCACCAGCGACGCGGACGGCGCAATCGCAAGACCGGCAGAGTGGACGTCCGCATCGCCGCGATCACTGCCGGTACGCAGACAGTCCACGTTCGCGCTCAACGCAGGCAGCAGCGCCGTGTCGGCTGCAGGCCCATCGAACCACCCGGCTAGAGCAACGCAAGCAGGATCGGCACGGCCACGCCGGCGAGGAAGATCGCCACGACACGCCCGCCGTGGCGCGAGTACTTCCAGGCCAGGTACAGGCCGCTCAGGCTCGACACGGCCAGCGACAACGCGACCAGCGCGACGAAGATTTTCAACGGCAGCGGATTGCGCTTCCGCGTTACCGTGGCAGGGGGCGCCGCCGGCACAGGCGCTGCGCGCGCAGCCGACGGTCCGGCGGGCGGCCGCAGCTTGTGCGCCGGCAGGTCCAGGGTCTGTTTCTTGTGCAACTGGGCCGCCACCGCCAGCCATTTCGGAGGCGCGTAGCTGCTGCCGCGCGCGGTCTCGTGCAGGCCGAAGGTCTGCAAGCCGCCGGTGACCGCGAAGAACAGCAGGGCCGGCGCGGTAAACACGCCGAGATAGAGGTGCACCTGACGGCAGGCCTTGAGGAAGCGGTGGGCGACAGACATGTCGATAAGCCACAAATGAGAATGCGTGGCATTTAATCAAATCATGCGGCCGACAGGAAGCGGCCGACGGCACGCCCCGCGCCATGCGCGCGGCATCGCTCACCCTTCCGGTGCGCTGAGGCGCGACAGCAACGCCTGCCGCAATCCTTGCTGCTGCCCCTCGCCCAGCGGCGCATCGCCGCGGTCGCTGAGCTGGAAGAAATCCTCCACCCGCTCGCCGAAGGTGGCGATGCGCGCGTCGTGCACACGCACCGCGCAAGCCACCAGCACCTGCGCCACCGCGGCCAGCAGGCCCGGGCGGTCGCTGCATACCAGCGCCATGCGGGTACGCCCGTCGACCTGGCGGAAATCGATGCGCGGCGGCATCTGGAAGTGCTTCAGCTGGCGCGACATATTGCGCCGGGGCGGCAGGATCTGGCCGCCCTGCGCCAGTGCCCGCTGCATGCGCGCGCGCAATTCCTCCGCGCGCGCCGCGCTGGCCGGTTGCTGGCCGTCCGCCTCCAGCAGCAGGAAGGTGTCCATCGCCATCCCGGCGCTGGAACCCAGGATACGCGCCTCCACCACCGAGAAGTGCAGCCGGTCCAGCATCGCGGTGACACTGGCGAACAGGCCGTCGCGGTCGGGCGTGCAGACGAACAGCTCGGTGCTGCCGCGCACCGAGAGCGGGTGCACGGCGACCAGCGGCCACGCGCCGTCCGCCCGCACGATCGCCGCGGTCTGCCAGGCGATCTGCTCGGGACGATGGCGCAGGAAGCTGGAGGCGGGGAACGTGCCCCACGCACGCTCGGCCGCCTCCGCCGCGATGCCCTCGTCCTGCAGCAGGATCAGCGCCTGCGCACGACAGGCTTCGATGCGCGCCGCGGCATCGTGCCCGGGCCGGGTGTCGCTGCGCAGCGTCTGGCGGGTGGCCGCGTAGAGGTCGGCCAGCAGGCGGTCCTTCCAGCCGTTCCACAGCTTCGGGCTGGTGCCGATGATGTCGGCCACGGTGAGCAGATAGAGCCGGCCCAGCCGCTCGCGGTCGCCCACGGCATCGGCGAACCGGCGCACCACGTCGGGATCGGTGATGTCCTGCCGCTGCGCCGTGGTGCTCATCAGCAGATGCCAGCGCACCAGCCACGCCACGCGTTCGCCATCGGCCGCGGGCAGGCCCAGCTTGGCGCAGAACGCGCGCGCGTCGTCCTCGCCCAGCACGGAATGGTCGCCGCCGCGGCCCTTGGCGATGTCGTGGAACAAGCCGGCCAGCAGCATCAACTCCGGCTGGCCCAGGCTGGCCCAGACGTCGCAGGCGACGGGAAATTCGCGGCGCGCCTCGGGATCGGCGAAACGCGCCATCTGGCGCAGCACGCGCAAGGTGTGTTCGTCCACGGTGTAGACATGGAACAAGTCGTACTGCATGCGCCCGAACACCTGGCCGAACGCAGGCAGGACCGCGGCGAGCAGGCCGTGCCGGTTCATCCGCCACAACGCGTCCACCGCCGGCGCCCCACGCTTGAGCAGGCGCAGGAAGGCGGCCAGCACGACGGGATCGTCGGCCAGCCTGCCATCGTGCTGCGCGGTGGCCTGGTGGATGCGCCGCATGGTGTCGGCGGTGAAGCCGATCAGGCCCGGCTCGTCCAGTCGCGCGATGAAGATCTCCACCAGGGCCGCCGGCCGCCGTGCGAACAACCCGGGATCGCGCACCGCCAGCCGCGTGCCGTAGCGCACGAAGTCCTCGCCCACCGGTGTCGCCTCGCCCGGCGGCTCCAGCAGTTCGACGAAGCGCTCGGCGATCTGCACGCCCAGCCGTTCGACCTGGCTGGCTGCGCGGTAATAGCCCTGCATGAACTGCTCGACGCCGAGGTTCTTCTCGTGCTCATCCTCGAAACCCAGCCGCACGGCCAGCGCGCGCTGGTAGTCGAACAGCAGGCGTTCTTCCGGCCGCCCCGCCTCCAGATGCAGCGCGAAACGATAGCGGCGCAGCGTGGCCTCGGCCTCGCACAGGCTGGCGCGTTCGGCCGGATCCAGCAGGCCGGCCTCCTGCATCGCCTCGAAACCGCCGGCATGCGCCAGCCGGCGCCCCAGCCAGCGCAGCGAATCCAGCGTGCGCAGGCCGCCGGGGCCATCCTTGAGGTTGGGCTCGAGGTTGCTGGCGGTATCGTTGTGACGGGCGTGGCGGGCATCGCGTTCGGCCAGCCGCGCGGCGAGATAGTCGCGCGGCGGCCATAGCGCCGGATCGTCCACGATGGCGCGCAGGGCGGCGTCCATGGCCGGATCGCCGGCCAGCCGGCGCGCATCGAGCAGGCTGGTGAATACGCTGGCGTCCGCGGCGGCCAGCGCGCGGCACTGCGCCGGCTCGCGCACCGCATGGCCCACCTTGAGGCCCACATCCCACAACGTGGCGAAACACTGCTCCAGTGCGCGCAGGCGCGCCGGCCCGGGATGTTCGGCCAGCACCAGCAGGTCCACGTCGGAATGCGGGAACAGCAGGCCGCGGCCGAAGCCGCCCACCGCGAACAGCGCCGCGCCCGTCACCTCGCCCAGGCAGGCCGTCCACACATGCACCACGATGCGCGCCACCGCCTCGCCGCGCCGCCGCGCCAGCGCGCTGGCGTCGGCGCCGTCGCGGAACGCGGTGGCCAGCGCGCGGTCCACGTCGCCCAGCAATTGCCGCAGCGCGCGCCGCGCATCGGCCGACACGCCCGAACGCGGCACGGCCGGCGGCAGGCGCGGCAGGGATGGAAGCACGACACTCATCGGCGGAATCCGATGCGGCGGGAGGGGATCGTCAGTCTGCCATGCCCGGCCTCACCCGTAGCAGCGCACCCAGTGCACGAATGCCTTTTGTTCCGATCGAGCACCAGAGCATTCGCGCACAGGGCGCGCTGCTACGCATCCGGCCACGGCGTGAGGATCTCGAAACCGTCGGCGGTCACCGCGATGGTGTGTTCCCACTGCGCGGAGAGCGAGTGGTCCTTGGTGACCACGGTCCAGCCGTCGGGCAGCTGCTTGGTCTGCGGCTTGCCGGCGTTGACCATCGGCTCGACGGTGAAGGTCATGCCTTCCTTCAGCTCCACGCCGGTGCCGGGCTTGCCGTAGTGCAGTACCTGCGGCTCGTCGTGGTAGACCTTGCCGATGCCGTGGCCGCAATACTCGCGCACCACGGAGAAGCCGGCGGCCTCGGCATGCTGCTGGATCGCATGGCCCACGTCGCCCAGCGTGGCGCCGGGACGCACCGCGCGGATGCCGCGCATCATCGCCTCGTGCGTGGTCTCGACCAGCCGCTTGGCCAGCACCGAGGGTGTGCCCACGAAGTACATGCGGCTGGTGTCGCCGTGCCAGCCATCCTTGATGACGGTGACGTCGAGGTTGACGATGTCGCCGTCCTTGAGCACCTTGCCGGGACTGGGGATGCCGTGGCAGATCACGTGGTTGACCGAGGTGCACAGCGTCTTCGGGAAACCGTGGTAGCCCACGTTGGCCGGCACCGCCTTCTGCACGTTGACGATGTGCTCGTAGGCGAGCCGGTCCAGCTCCTCGGTGGTGACCCCGGGCTTGACGTGCTCCTTGAGCATGGCGAGCACTTCGGCGGCCAGCTGGCCGGCCACGCGCATGCCTTCGAGGTCTTGGGGGGATTTCAGGGTAATGGCCATGATCTCGCCTATATGGCGGCACAAACGCTGCAGATCCAGCGACTTGCCGCATCGCCGGCGTACCGGCTACAATTGCACGGTTTTGCAGGCTGCAACTGGCGCAATCCACGCCGCCGCGGCGCAAAACGAGACGGGATTGTAACCGCCCCGCGGTACAAGCCCAAACCAACGCCACACACGCATCGGCACCGTCTTCGGGGTGCCGCGCGCAGCCGACGCTGCCGCGGTCGAAGCCGGGGATGCGTGGAGGTCCCAACCCCCGGGCCACACCAGACAAGGCCCACTGCAAGGAGTTACACCATGGCTCAAGTCACCATGCGCGAAATGCTCGAAGCCGGCGTGCATTTCGGTCACCAGACCCGTTACTGGAATCCGAAGATGGCACCGTACATCTTCGGCGCCCGCGGCAAGATCCACATCATCAACCTCGAAAAGACCCTGCCGCTGTTCACCGACGCGATGAACTTCCTGTCGGGCCTGGCGCAGAAGCGCGGCACCATCCTGTTCGTGGGCACCAAGCGTTCCGCCCGCGAGGCGCTGGCCGAGGAAGCCGCCCGCGCCGGCATGCCCTTCGTCACCGCGCGCTGGCTGGGCGGCATGCTCACCAACTTCCGCACCGTGAAGCAGTCGGTGGCCAAGCTCAAGGAGCTGGAAGCGGCCGAGACCGACGGCAGCTTCGACAAGCTGGTCAAGCACGAGGTGCTGGCCCGTCGCCGCGAGCGCGAGAAGCTGCAGGCCTCGCTGGGCGGCATCAAGGACATGAACCGCCTGCCCGACGCGCTGTTCGTGATCGACATCGGCCACGAGGACATCGCCGTGCAGGAAGCCAAGAAGCTCGGCATTCCGGTGATCGCGGTGGTCGATACCAACTACAACCCGGAGCTGGTGGACTACGCGATCCCCGGCAACGACGACGCGATCCGCGCGATCCAGCTGTACGCCCGCGCCGCCGCCGACTCGATCCTGGAAGGCAAGGCCGCCGCGCCGGCCGCGGCCCAGGGCGATGCCGACGAGTTCGTCGAGCTGGACGAAGAAGGCAACCCGGTCGCCAAGGCCGAGCGCAAGAGCGCCGCGCCGCGCCGCGACCGCGACGCCGCCCCGCGCAAGGGCAATGGCGCGCCGCGCCGTGACGGTGGCCGCGAAGGCCGCGCTCCGCGCGACGCCAAGTAAGCCGATGTGGTGGCGGGCAACCGCCACCGCAACGACAAGCCATCCCGGCGTCGTGGCGCGATCCGCCACGACGCCTCAAGCATTCGAGGAATACCGATGAGCAATATCTCCGCCCAACTGGTCAAGGAGCTGCGTGAGCGTTCCGGCGCCGGCATGATGGAATGCAAGAAGGCGCTGGTCGAGAACAACGGCGACATCGAAGTCGCGATGGAGTGGCTGCGCAAGTCCGGCCTCGCCAAGGCCGACAAGAAGGCCGGCCGCGTGGCCGCCGAAGGCCGTATCGTGGCCGCCCAGGCCGGCGGCAAGGCCGTGCTGGTCGAAGTCAACTGCGAGACCGACTTCGTCACCAAGAACCCCGACTTCGTGAAGTTCAGCGACACCGTCGCCGAGGTGGCCCTGAAGTCCGGCGCCGCCGACATCGACGCGCTGAAGGCCGCCGCCTACCCGGGCGCCGCCAGCGTCGAGGAAGGCGCCAAGGCGCTGGTCGCCACCATCGGCGAGAAGATCGAGGTGCGCCGCATCGCCCGCGTGGAGAGCGACGGCACCATCGGCAGCTACATCCACGGCGGCCGCATCGGCGTGCTGGTGGCGATCAAGGGCGGCTCGGAAGAACTGGCCAAGGGCATCGCGATGCACGTGGCGGCGATGAACCCGCCCTACGTGAAGGCCGAGGACGTCCCCGCCGACTTCATCGCCAAGGAAAAGGACATCGCGCTGGCCGCCATGTCGGACAAGGAAAAGGCCAAGCCGGCCGAGATCCTGGAGAAGATCGTCGCGGGCAAGATCAACAAGATCGTCTCCGAGGTCACCCTGGTCGGCCAGCCCTACGTGCTGGACACCAACGTAACCGTGGGCGACGCGTTGAAGAAGGAAGGCGCCGAAGTCACCGCCGTGGTGCGCCTGGCCGTGGGCGAAGGCATCGAGAAGGTGCAGGAAGACTACCTGGCCGAAGTCGCCAAGGCCATGCAGGTCTGAGGGCAAGCGCGCGCCCCGCGTCCCACGCCCAGGATGGGCGCACGCGCAGCGGAGCCTGATTCGCCCCGCGAATCAGGCGAGTCAAAAAAGGGGCAGGTGCCCCTTTTTTGACATCAGGCACGAACGCTCTTGCCTTGGCCTGCGAGACAGTCAAACGAAAAAGCCGCGAACATCCGCGGCTTTTTCGTGTCTACGGCGCGGCGAGGACGAAGAGCCAGAGCGCCGTACTTGATGCCCCAAATGGGCTCCTGCCCATTTGGGGCTCGCATGGCTCGCTGTGCGAGCCATGCTCCGTCCTGCAGGCCGAAGGCCTGCTGGACGTGCGCCCATCCATGGGCGCAACTCACCCGCGCAGCGCCTCCAGCGTCGGCGCCACTTGTGCCTCTCGCCCCAGTTCGCGACCGATAGTCTCGAGACGCAGCGCCAGCTGCGCCGCATCCGGCGCGCAGACCGTGGCATGCCCCACCTTGCGGCCGGCGCGCGCCGACTTGCCGTAGTCGTGCCAGTGCGCATCGATACCGCGCAGCACCGGCGCCGGGTCGGGCAGCTCGCCGATCCAGTTGAACATCGCCGACTGCCCGCGCACGCCGGTATCGCCCAAAGGCAGGCCGAGCACGGCACGGACGTGGTTCTCGAACTGGCTGGTGTGCGCGCCCTCGATGGTCCAGTGGCCGGAGTTGTGCACGCGCGGCGCCATCTCGTTGCCGAGCAGTTCGCCATCCCGCACGAACAGCTCCAGCGCGAACACGCCCACGTAGTCCAGCCGCTCGGCCAGGGTGCGCGCCAGCGCAGTGGCGCGCGGCTGCAGCTCGTCGATCTGCGGCGCCGGCGCCAGGCTCATCGACAGCACGCCGTCCACGTGCCAGTTGCGGGTCAGCGGCCAGGTGCGGAAATCGCCGTCGCGGCCGCGCACCGCCAGCACCGACAGCTCGCGCTGGAACGGCACGAAGGCTTCCAGGATCAGGCCGTGCTTCGCCGCCTGCGCGCCCAGCGCGGCCCAGGCCGCGTCGGCATCGGCCGGGGACTTCAGGCGGAACTGGCCCTTGCCGTCGTAGCCCAGCCGGCGCGTCTTGAGGATCGCCGGCGCGCCCACCGTGGCCAGCGCACGGTCGAGGTCGGCGCGGCTGTCCACCGCCACGAACTCGGGCGTGGCCAGTCCGCATTCGCGGAACGTGGTCTTCTCGGCCAGCCGGTCCTGCGCCACCGCCAGCGCGCCCGGGTTCGGGAACACCGCAACCCGCCCGGCCAGCCAGCGCGCGGTCTCGGCCGGCACATTCTCGAAATCGAAGGTGACCACGTCGACCTTGCGCGCGAAGTCCTCCAGCGCGGCGTAGTCGGTCCAGTCGGCCCGGACCAGCGGCGCCACCTGGCCGGCGCAGGCATCGGCGGCACTGTCCACCACCAGGGTGTTCACGCCCAGCGGCGCGGCCGCCAGCGCCAGCATGCGCGCCAGCTGGCCGCCGCCGAGGATGCCGAGCACCGGCTGCCGCGACTCGTTCATGCGCGCGGGTCCGGCTGGTCGAGCACGGCCTGCGTCTGTTTCGCGCGCCAGCTTTCCAGCGCCAGCGCGAGCCGCTGGTCGTGCAGCGCCAGCACCGCGGCGGCGAGCAGGCCGGCGTTCACCGCACCGGCGCGGCCGATCGCCAACGTACCCACCGGGACGCCGGCCGGCATCTGCGCGATGGAAAGCAGGGAGTCCATGCCGTTCAACGCCTTGGACTGCACCGGCACACCGAACACCGGCAAGCGCGTCTTGGCCGCCAGCATGCCCGGCAGGTGGGCGGCGCCGCCGGCGCCGGCGACGATCACCTGGATGCCGCGCCCGGCCGCCTGTTCGGCATAGCGGAACAGCAGGTCCGGCGTGCGGTGGGCGGATACCACCTGCACCTCGTGCGCCACGCCCAGCTCGGTCAGCACGCCGGAGGCATGTTCCATGGTCTCCCAGTCCGAACGCGACCCCATCACCACGCCCACCCGTGGCGTTTCCGTCGTTGCTGTCATGGTCCGGCCGTCCAAAAATGGTTATTGTACGGGCTTTCCGGTATTGCGACGATTTCGCCCCATGGACAAGCGCCTGCTCGACATCCTGTGCTGCCCGGTGAGCAAGACGCCGGTGCGCCTGCTCGGCCGTGCCGAGCTGGATGCGCTGAACGGCGCCATTGCGGCCGGCAGCGTGCTCACCACGGCGGGTGCTTCCGTGCATGAGCGTCTCGACGAAGGCCTGATCACCATCGACCGCAAGCTGATCTACCGTGTCGACGATGGCATCCCCGTGATGTTGCCCGAAGAAGGCATCGGCACCACCCAGTTGAACGATTTCCCTACCGCCCCCTGAGCTCCCGTCCGACGCCCGCCCCTCGTCACCGGATCGACAACCAGCTCGCAGGACGCCTCCGCGCCAAAGACAACCTCCCGGTGTGGCCATGAACGAAGCCTTCGAACCACCCAAGATCGTGCCCCTGGCGCCGCGCCTCGACGCCGCCGGCGAGCGCGTGGGCGAGCTGTTGAACGCTGTGCGGGGCATCGCCGGCAAGCGGCTGCAGCAATGCCTGGGCAACCTGTTCGAGCACGTCGACGACGCGTTGTTCGACCTTGCCGAGAAGGCCGAGAACAACGCCACCCAGACGCATTACTTCGACGGCATGCGCGAGGTGCGCAAGCGCCGCCCGGCGATCGAGCGCACCTTCCTCGCCACCGTCAACCGGGAGCTGGGAGGTCTGGCCGGGCGCGCCGCCTCGACCGCCGCGGCACCCGCGCCGGCGGTGGCCGAACTGTCGCTGGTGGCCGACGCCGAGCTGGAGGAATCGCTGGCGATCACCAGCATGAGCAGCAAGCACGAGAGCCGGCTGGCGCGCGACTTGTTCGCCGTCAACCAGCGCCTGTCGGTGATCTGCGGCGGCCGCAAGATCGATGACGCCGGCAACCCGGTCGCCCCGGCAGCGCTGTCGCAGGCCTTCCGCCTGGCACTGAAGGAGCTGGGCGCGGACATGCGCGTGAAGCTGCTCATCTACAAGCTGTTCGACCGCTACGTGCTGTCCACGCTGGAAGATCTGTACGCCGAGGCCAACGCCGAGCTGGCCCGGGCCGGCGTGCTGCCGCAACTGCGCCCGGTGGCAACGCGCGGCACCGGCGCTCCCCGCGGCAGCGACCCGGCCATGCCGGCCGCCACGGCCATGGGCGGCGTGGGAGCGGGAGCGGACGAGGCCGTCGACCCCGCGGCAGCCGAACTGCTGCAGACCCTGCACAGCCTGTTCGTCGCCCGGCGCGGTGGCAATGCGCCCGCCGCTGCCCAGGCCGGTGATGCCGGCTACCCGCCCCCTTCCGCCGGCGAACTGCTGGGCGCGCTCAGCGTGCTGCAGACCCAGCTGGCGGCAGGCAGCGTCCCGGCGCCATCCATGGTGGGCGGCAACGGCAACTTCGACCGCGACGCCGTGGCCCAGCTCAAGGAGCAGTTGCTTGGCCAGCTCGGCGCCTTGCGCGGCACGCGGCCCAGCCATGTCGCCAGCATCGACGAAGACACCATCGACCTGGTCGGCATGCTGTTCGAGTTCATTCTCGAGGATCACACCCTGCCGGCCGAGATGCAGGTGATGCTGGCGCGGCTGCAGATCCCCTACCTCAAGGCAGCGATCCTCGACCGCAAGCTGTTCGCGCATCGCCAGCATCCGGCGCGCCGCCTGCTCGACGCGCTGGCCGACCAGGCCAAGGCCTGGTCGCCGGAGTCCGACCGCGACGGCCGCCTGCACGACAAGATCAGGAGCATCGTCGACCAGCTGCTGCACGAGTTCGACGACGACCTCGGCATCTTCGAACGCCTGCTGCTGGATCTGCAGCAGTTCCACGAGCTCAACCGGCGCCGCTCCGAACTGGCCGAGCAGCGCGTGGCCGAGTCCACCCGCGGCCGCGAGAAACTGGAGCAGGCGCGCCGCCGCGCCGCCCGTGAAATCGTCGAGCGCATCGGCGGCCGCAAGCTGCCGCCGCTGGCGCACGAGGTGCTGGCGCGCGCCTGGGCGAACCACCTGGTGCTGGTGCTGCTGCGCCAGGGCGAGGATTCCGCCGAGTTCCGCGACGCCCTGCGCTTCGTCGACGACTTCATCGCCAGCACGCGGCCGGCGCAGGACGCCGCCGCGCGGCGGCAGCTGCGCCAGCTGCTGCCCGGCATCGAGCGTGCGCTGCGCCAGGGCCTGGTCAACGTGGCTTTCCAGCCGCAGGACATCGAGCGCCTGCTGGCGCAGCTGCGCGACTGGTATGCCCAGCAGCTGGGCGAGCCGGCGCGTGGCGGGGCGCCGGCCGCCAGCACGCCGGTGATCCCGGAAAGCATCCAGCCCATCATCGGGCAGCACGCCGTAGTGGACGAACTGCCCAGGGAGGAGCAGGACCCGGCAGTCGCCGCCGACAGCCCCGAATGGCGGCAGGTCGAAGCGCTGCAGCCCGGTATCTGGCTGGAGTTCCAGTTGCCCGGCGAACCGGCGGTGCGCGCAAAGCTGTCGTGGATCAGCCCGATGAGCGGCCGCTACCTGTTCGTCAACCGGCGCGGCCTGAAGGTGGCCGACTATGCGCCGCAGGAACTGGCTGTACTGCTGGCCGGCGGCCACGCCCAGGTGCTGGCCAGCAATGCGCTGTTCGATCGCGCGATGAGCGCCATTGTCACCCGCCTGCGCCAGCCCGCCACGCCCGAACCTGGCACGGATACCGAATGAATTCCAGGCTCCCGTTCGACCCGCCGTCGCCCGAACTGATTGCCGCCGATGTGGAACGCGTCTTTGCCGAGGACCTCGGCAAGGGCGACGCCACCGCCGAACTGTTGCCGGTCGACGCCGTGGCCGAGGCAGCGCTGACCTGCCGCGACGATGCGGTGATCGCCGGCGCGCCTTGGTTCGACGCCTGTTTCCGCCGCATGGATCCGGCCGTGCGCATAGCTTGGCAGCTGCGCGACGGCGAACGCGCCGCGCCCGGCACGGTGATCTGCCGGCTGGCCGGCCATGCCCGCTCGCTGGTGAGCGCCGAACGCTCGGCGCTGAACTTCCTGCAGCTGCTGTCCGCCACCGCCACCGCCACCGCCAGCTACGTGGCCGCGGTGGCCGGCACCGGCACGCGCGTGCTCGACACCCGCAAGACTGTGCCCGGCCTGCGCCTGGCGCAGAAGTACGCGGTGCGCTGCGGCGGCGGCCACAACCACCGGATCGGTCTGTACGACGCGATCCTGGTCAAGGAAAACCACATCATCGCCGCAGGCGGCATCGCCCCCGCAGTGGCGGCGGCACGCCGGCTGCATCCCGACCTGCTGCTCGAGGTCGAAGTGGAGAACCTCGACGAGCTGCGGCAGGCGCTGGCCGCCGGGGCGGATCGCATCATGCTCGACAACTTCGACGTGCCGCTGATGCGCGAAGCCGTGCAGCTCGCCGCCGGGCGCGTGCCGCTGGAAGTGTCCGGCAACGTCGACCTGGGCACCATTGGCGAATACGCCCGCACCGGCGTCGACTACATCTCGGTGGGCGCATTGACCAAGCACGTCCGTGCCGTGGATCTCTCGCTGCGGCTGCGCCTGGGCTGAAAGCCTGCGCCCGGCTTGCGCGCCACCCTGGCCGCCCACACACTGCAGGCATGGGCAACGTCAACGACCTCCTGGTGCTGCTGGCGCTGGTCGCCGTGATCGGGCTGTGGCTGAAGCTGAGCGGGGCGCGCGAACGCGCGGCCGCCGAGGCGCGCCAGCAGTGCGAACGCTACGGCCTGCAACTGCTGGACGAAAGCGTGGGCCTGCGTGCGCTGCGCCTGCGCCGCGTGGCCGGCCGGCGCCGGCTGGAACGCTGCTACGGCTTCGAGGTGAGCATCGACGGTGCGGACCGCGAGCAGGGTTCGCTGTGGATGCTGGGCGGCACGCTGAGCGAACTGCGGTTGCCCACGGTGGTGCTCACGCCGCCGGAGCCCGCGGCATCCGCGGACATCCCGGGCATCGGCACCGAATCACTGCGGCCGCCGGCCAGCCCTTCCGGCGAATCCGCTCCGGGCGGCAACGTGGTGCCGCTGCGGCCGCGCCGGCGTTCCGGCGGCGATACGCTGCACTAGGCCGGCAACTACTTGATGACCCGGAGGAACGGCGCGCCGCGCTTGGGCTTGTCGTCGCCGCCCTGGCCGGACGGCGGCTCGTCGGGAGGCGGCGCAGGCGGCGGCGTGTTGCCGCCCTCCTCCTCGGCCGGGAACATCATGCCCTGCCCGTTCTCCTGTGCGTACAGCGCCAGCACCGCGCCGACCGGGATGCGCACCGCGTGGCTGACGCCGGAGAAGCGCGCGGAGAAACCGATCCAGTCGTTGCCCAGCTCCAGGTTCGCCACCGCGCGCATCGCGATGTTCAGCACCACCTGGCCGTTCTTGATCACCTGTGGCGGTACGCGCACGCCCTCGCCGGTGGCATCGATCAGCAGGTACGGGGTCAGGCCGTTGTCGCTGATCCAGTCGTAGATCGCCCGCAGCAGGTACGGACGGTTGGAAGTCATCGGGTGGGTCGTTTCGTTCATTTCATGTCTTGTTCGTCAGGCCGCGTGCATCAGGTACGCATGGCCTTTTCCTGCTCGGTCATGCTGCGCGCAAAACCCTGGCTGTGGAAGAGGCGCTCGCCGTAGTCGACGATCGGCTTGCCTTCGCGCCCCAGGTCCACGCCCAGCCAGGGCAGCCGCCACACCACCGGCGCCACCAGGCAGTCGGCCAGGCTCATCTCGGGGTTGAGGAAGAACTTCGCCGCCTTGAACAGCGGCAGCGCGGCCAGCAGGTGGGCGCGCAGGCGCTTGCGCGCCGGTTCGGCGGAACGGCCGCCGGCGCGGATGGTATCGACCTCGGTCAGCCAGTCCTTTTCGATGCGCACCGCAGCCACGCGCAGGCGCGCGCGGGAAAGCGGGTCGATCGGCATCAGCGGCGGGTGCGGGTAGCGTTCGTCGAGGTATTCGCACACCACGCTGGCGTCGTACAGGGTCAGGTCGCGGTCGACCAGGGTCGGCGTGCTGCCGTAGGGATTGAGGTCGAGCAGGTCTTCCGGCGGCTTGCCCGGATCGACCAGCACCCGTTCGTAGCTGACGCCCTTGGCGGCCAGCACCAGACGGGCACGGTGGCACTGGATGTCGTCGGCCGTGGTGTAGAGGGTGAGTGCGGTACG
Organism: Dorcoceras hygrometricum; assembly: GCA_001598015.1. NCBI lineage: Eukaryota > Viridiplantae > Streptophyta > Magnoliopsida > Lamiales > Gesneriaceae > Dorcoceras > Dorcoceras hygrometricum. Next base: position 6,852 of record KV020106.1, on the reverse strand, counting down.
CGAGCGGGCGCTTGGAACCATGCGCGGTATTCCCTGTTGCGGTTGCACGAATGCGGCAGCCTGGAAGGCCGCCGCATCCGAAGGGCGTTACTTCCGGAAATTCAGTGGACGTCTTTCCAGTATTCCTTCTTGAGCAGGTAGGCCAGCAGGGTGAACAGCGCCAGGAACAACAGTACCCAGACGCCGTAATGATGGCGCTGCAGGGCCGCCGGTTCCGAAACGTACTCCAGGAAGTTCACCAGGTCACGCGTCGCCTGCTGGTACTGCGCCGGGGTCAGCTTGCCGGGATGGGCGAGTTCCAGCTTCTCCACCTCGTCGCCGCCGGGCTTCGTCACCGCGGTCTGCTCGCCCTGCAGCTCCCACAGCGGGAACGGCATCGCCGCGTTCTGCAGGGTGGTGTTGTTCCAGCCGACCGGGCTCTTCGGGTCGAGGTAGAAGGTATTGAGGTAGGTGTAGACCCAGTCGGCGCCCTTCGCGCTCACTTCCAGCGACAGGTCGGGCGGGGCCTTGCCGAACCACTTCGTCGCATCCTCCGCCGGCATGTGCGAGATCACCGGGTCGTCGAACCTGGCGCCGGTGAAGTTGAGGTTCTGCATCACCTGCTGCTCGGTCAGCCCGAGGTCGTCGGCGATACGCGAGTAGCGCATGTACTTCAGCGAGTGGCAGCCCACGCAGTAGTTGAAGAACAGCCGGGCGCCGCGCTGCAGCGAGGCCTGGTCGCGCACGTTGGCGCCCGACGCCATCAGCTGGCCGCCGTCTTCGGCCCGCGCCGCCGGCTGGCCGGCCAGCAGCAGGCCCAGGGCCAGCGCTGCCGCGGGAAGGATCCGTTTCATCAAGAGCGTCGGCTTAATCATGCATCGTCACCCGATCCGGAACCGGCTTGGTCTTCTCCCAGCCGAAATAGGTATAGGCCCACACGAACGCGAAGAAGCCGAAGTAGATCAGCGTCATCGTGCGGCCGAACGCGTTCTCCCACACGGTCAGGTCGACGTTGCCGAACCAGGCGGGGATCACCTCGGCGGTGATGCCAGCGCCGACCGCGCCGAGGCCGAGGAACGCGATCACGAACAGCGTCAACGCCACCTTGAAACCGGTGCCGCGGTAGCGAATCGACTTGACCTTGCCGCGGTCGAACCACGGCAGCAGGAACAGCACCGCGATCGCGCCGAACATCGCCAGTACGCCCCACACGGCGGTGCCGGCGAACGACGGGATCATGCGCACGATCGCGTAGAACGGGGTGAAGTACCACACCGGCTTGATCTCCGCCGGAGTGACCAGGTTGTTCGCGGCGATCGAGTTGTCGTGCTCGAGGAACCAGCCGCCGAAGGTCGGCGCGAAGAAGATGATGAAGGCCGCCACGATCAGGAAGAAGCCCACCCCGGCCAGGTCCTTCACCGTGTAGTACGGGTGGAACGGGATGCCGTCGACCGGGGCGCTCGCGCTCCAGCGGTTGCCCTTGGGGCCGTGCTTGACGTCGACGCCGTCGGGATTGTTCGAGCCCACCTCGTGCAGCGCGGCCAGGTGCAGCACCACCAGCAGCAGCAGCACGATCGGCAGCGCGATCACGTGCAGCGCGAAGAAGCGGTTCAGCGTGGCGTCGGCGGGCAGGTAGTCGCCCATGATCCACTCGACCAGGTCCTTGCCGATCACCGGGATGGTGCCGAACAGCGACACGATCACCTTGGCGCCCCAGAACGACATGTTGCCCCACGGCAGCACGTAGCCCATGAAGGCCTCGGCCATCAGCACCAGGAAGATCAGCATGCCGAGCAGCCAGACCAGCTCGCGCGGCTTCTTGTACGAGCCGTACATGATGCCGCGGAACATGTGCAGGAACACCACCACGAAGAACAGCGAGGCGCCGGTGGAATGCATGTAGCGGATCAGCCAGCCCCACTCCACGTCGCGCATGATGTACTGCACCGAGTCGAACGCGCCGGCCGCGCTCGGGTTGTAGTTCATCGTGAGGAAGATGCCGGTGACGATCTGGTTGACCAGCACCAGCAGCGCGAGCGAGCCGAAGTAGTACCAGAGGTTGAAGTTCTTCGGCGCGTAATACTCCGTCATGTGCTTGCGGTACACGGGCGCGAGGCCCGGCGCGCGCTCGTCGAACCAGCGGGTGAATGCGTTCGCCATCACGCGGCCCCCTTCGGATCCACGCCGATCTGCACGGTCGTGTCGTCAATGAAGTGATACGGCGGGATCTGCATGTTCATCGGCGCCGGCACGCCACGGTACACGCGCCCGGCCATGTCGTAGCGCGAGTGGTGGCAGGGGCAGTAGTAGCCGCCCTGCCAGTTCGGGTCGAACGGCTCGGGCTTGAGGTCGGGCACGTAGTTCGGCACGCAGCCCAGGTGGGTGCAGATGCCGATCATCACCAGCCACTCGGGCTTGATCGAGCGGGTCTCGTTCTGCGCGTACTTGGGCTGCTGGCCGGCGGAGCTGCCGTCGGACTTCGGGTCGACGAGGCGCGGGTCCTGCTTCGGCAGCGCCGCCAGCTGCGCCGGCGTGCGGTTGACGATGAACACCGGCAGGCTGCGCCAGCCGACGATCAGCTGCTGGCCGGGTTCGATCTTCTTGAGGGATTGGGTGACCGGTGCTCCGGCGGCCTTGGCTCGCGCGCTGGGTTCCCACGACTTGATGAAGGGCACGGCTGCCGAGACGATTCCCACGCCGCCGACCACTGACGTGGCGGCTGTGAGAAACCGGCGGCGGCCATGATCGACGACTTCGTTCGCCATCAGGCTCTCCGGTACTTGATGCGTCAGAAGGGCTCGCGCCCCAGCAATAGATTTTGAACCCCTGAAAATCGCGTTAGTCTAGCGTCAGCCCCTACACCGTACAATAAAGGTGCCGCGGCGTATCGCCGCTGGGGATGCCTTGGTCAACTCCGGCTGCCCGGCCAGCCTACCCTACCGTCCGCCCGCCCGTCACGGATTGCAGCACGACATGAAACATGCCGCCGGCACGCTCGCCTTCCTCGCCCGCTGTGTCGTCGTCGGTCTCGCCGCCGCGTTCGTGATCGGCCTGTTCTGGCCCGGCAGCGGCGAACGCCTGCGCATGCGGCTGGGCCTGCCGGCCGCCCCCGTCGCCGCCGCGCCGGTCGGCACCGCGCCGACCTCCTACGCCGATGCGGTCGCCGCCGCGGCGCCTTCGGTGGTGAACATCTACGCCGACAAGATCGTCAACGAGCGGGCGATCAAGATGTACGACAACCCGATCCTGCAGCAGCTGCTCGGCGGCACCCTCACCACCTATGCGCGCCGCGAACAGACCCTGGGTTCGGGCGTGATCGTCAGTGCGCAGGGCTACGTGCTCACCAACTACCACGTGATCTCGCACGCCACCGACATCCAGGTGCTGCTGTACGACGGCCGGGTGGCCAAGGCCACCGTGGTCGGCTCGGACGAGGAGACCGACCTGGCCGTGCTGAAGATCGACGCCGGCAACCTGCCGGTGATCCAGATCGCCGAACAGAAGCCGCGCCCCGGCGACGTGGTACTGGCGATCGGCAACCCGCTGGGCCTCAACCAGACCGTGACCATGGGCATCGTCAGTGCGGTGGGACGCCAGTTGAACGCCTCCAGCGCCGAGGACTTCATCCAGACCGATGCGGCGATCAACCTCGGCAATTCCGGCGGCGCGCTGGTCAACGCCGAGGGCAAACTGGTGGGCATCAACACGGCGCTGATCGGCAAGGCCGCCAATGCCGAAGGCATCGGCTTCGCGATCCCGGCGGACACCGCCAAGCGGGTGCTCGACCAGATCGTCGCCACCGGCCACGTGGTGCGTGGCTGGCTGGGCGCGGACTACACCTTCGTGCCGGTGGCCGCCAACAGCGGCCTGCCTGCGGCGGCGCGCGGCGCCCTGGTCACCGACGTGTATCCCGGCAGCCCGGCCGCGCTGGCCGGTATCCAGCCGCACGATATCCTGCTGCGCATCGGCAACGACAACATCCGCGACCCGGCCGACCTGCGCCGGCGCGAGTCGGCGATCAAGCCCGGTACCACGGTGGAACTCTCCGGCCTGCGCAACGGCAGCCCGTTCCACACCCAGGCCACGCTGACCGAGCGTCCGCCGATGAACGTGGAGGCCGCGACCGCAGCCAACGACGACAGCACGCAGCAGTGATTCAGCCGGGCCGTGCCGCCGCCAGCGGCGGGCGCAGCGCCGCCTCGTAGCGCTTGCGCAAGGTGTCCACGCGCTGCACGTAGACCTGGGTCTCCGCGTACGGCGGCACGCCGTTGTAGCGCTGCACCGCACCGGGGCCGGCATTGTAGGCGGCGGCGGCCAGGCGCTCGTTGCCGCCGAAGTCGCGCAGCAGCAGGGCAAGGTAACGCGCGCCGCCGCGGATGTTCTGGCCGCTGTCGAATGCGTCCAGCACGCCCATGTCGCTGGCGGTGCCCGGCATCAGCTGCATCAGCCCCTGCGCGCCCTTGATCGACAGCGCGCGCGGATTGAACGCGCTCTCGGCATGGATGATCGCGCGCAGGAAGGCCTCGTCCACGCCGTACTCCACGCTGGCCATGCGGATCGCATCGGCGTAAGCGGTGAGGTTGAGCGGCACGCTGCCCCAGTGGATGGTCGAGTGCAGGTTGCAGGCGAAACAGGTGGCGATATAGCTGAACAGCATCTTCGCCTCCTGCGCGGCACGGCCAGCCGGACGGATGTTGGTGTACTCCACGCTACCGTCGGTGCGCACGATGCGGTACACCGCGCCGCGCAGCACCCGGTCGCCCGGCGCGGCAGCGGCCGGCATGCCGGGCAGAACACCGTCGCTCGACTGCTGGTAGGTCCAGTGTCCGCGCAAGGCCGCCGGCACCGCCGTGGCGGACGGCAACGGGTCGGACGCCGGCAGCTTCGCGGTGCTCAACACACTGCCGCGCACGTCCGCCAGCGAGGCCATGGCAGGACCGGCCCGTACCGGCGTGCTGCCCGCCACCGCCCCCTGCACACGCTGCAGCGAGGCCGCCGGCACGCGCCGCGCCGGCGTGCCGTAGCTGCCCAGTTTTCGGCAACCGTGATAACCCTCGGTGCTGCCGGTGAACACCGCCTCGCCGCTGGCGCCGGTGCAGCGGTACAGGTTGCCCGCATGCGCCGCCGGCAGCCACAGCGCCCCCGCCAGCAAGGCGCAGCCCAGCGCGATCCGCTGCGGGATCGGGCCGAAAGACGGGGAGCCTGCGACGGGCCGGCCGACACTCCCCCGGTGGCGCGCGGCGTCGAGCATGGCGGCAGTGTGCCGCCGGGCGCGCTCCGCGCCAAGCGCACCATTGCCGTTTCGTGCGACATGGCACATCCCCGGCCGCCCGCAAGTGATTGATCCGGCAAGCCGCTTGCTGGCAGGCAGGCGCACGGCGGCGTAAACTGCGCGGTTCGGCGCCATCCGCGCCGCGCCTCGCGCAACCACGGTACCCAGCACCCATGAGCGGCAAGCTTTTCATCAAGACCCACGGCTGCCAGATGAACGAGTACGACTCGGCCAAGATGGCCGACGTGCTCAAGGCTTCGCACGGCCTGGAGCTGACCCAGGACGAGTCCGAGGCGGACGTGATCCTGATCAACACCTGCTCGATCCGCGAGAAGGCGCAGGAGAAGGTGTTCAGCCAGCTTGGCCGCTGGAAGGAGTTCAAGCAGGGCGGCAAGCCGGTGCTGATCGGCGTGGGCGGCTGCGTGGCCAGCCAGGAAGGCGAGGCGATCATCAAGCGCGCGCCGTTCGTGGACCTGGTGTTCGGCCCGCAGACCCTGCATCGCCTGCCCGAGCTGATCGAGGCCAACCGCGCCACGCGCCAGCCGCAGGTGGACATCTCCTTCCCCGAGATCGAGAAATTCGACAAGCTGCCCGAACCGCGCGCCGAGGGCCCCACCGCCTTCGTCTCGATCATGGAAGGCTGCTCGAAATACTGCAGCTACTGCGTGGTGCCCTACACCCGCGGCACCGAGATCAGCCGTCCGTTCGATGACGTGCTGGTGGAAGTGGCGCAGCTCGCCGGACAGGGCGTGCGCGAGGTGAACCTGCTGGGCCAGAACGTCAACGCCTACCGCGGCCCGATGCACGACGGCGGCATCGCCGACCTCGCGGTGCTGATCCACGCCATCGCGCAGATCGAGGGCATCGGCCGCATCCGCTTCACCACCTCGCACCCGCTGGAGTTCTCCGACTCGCTGGTCGAGGCCTACGCCAGCGTGCCCAAGCTGGCCAACTTCCTGCACCTGCCGGTGCAGGCCGGCTCGGACCGCATCCTCGCGGCGATGAAGCGCGGCTACACCGCGCTGGAGTTCAAGCAGAAGATCCGCAAGCTGCGCGCCGTGCGCCCGGACATCTGCGTGTCGTCCGACTTCATCGTGGGCTTCCCCGGCGAGACCGACGAGGATTTCGACAAGACCATGAAGCTGATCGAGGACATCGGCTTCGACCAGAGCTTCAGCTTCATCTTCTCCGCCCGTCCCGGCACGCCGGCCGCGAACCTCGCCGACGACACGCCGATGACGGTGAAGCACCAGCGGCTGGAGCGTCTGCAGGCGGCGATCAACGCCAAGGCGAAGGCGATCAACGAGGCGATGGTCGGCACCGTGCAGCGCGTGCTGGTGGAGAAGCCGAGCACCAAGAATCCGCACGAACTCGCCGGCCGCACCGAGAACATGCGCTACGTGAACTTCCCCGGCGATGCGCGCATGATCGGCCGCTTCGTCGACGTGCTGATCACCGACGCCATGACCAACTCGCTGCGCGGCCGCGTGCACGCACTGGCCGAGGCAGCCGCTTGAGCTTTGCTCCCTCTCCCTTCAGGGGAGAGGGCTGGGGCGAGGGGCCAATCCGGCCGCACACCCCACTGTTTTTTCGCAAGAGCA
>KV020105.1:0-94460 GCA_001598015.1 Dorcoceras hygrometricum | reverse complement strand
GCCTTGCTGTGGCCGTCAGGTGGTAGCGCGCGGCACAGCGCCTGCCTGGCCGGCAGGTCAAGCCGCGCGCTGCTGCATGGCGGCCACAGCAAGGCAACCCGAAGGGCCAGGTCTGTTTGCCCGCATCCCTGCGTCATCACTCAGTCGTGGACGGACGTCCACTCCTTCGTTCTTCCTTGGCCTGCGCGCAAACAGCTCCCGGCGCGGGCCACGCAGAGATCGTAAACAGGCTCTAAGCCACGCTTCGGTGATCCGTACCATGTCTATTTGAAGCTTTTGGCTTATTCGCCAAAAGCTTCGCGCATGAATTCCGGCTGGGCCAGCGCGGCCTTGTGGATCTCGGCGTTGTAGTACTTCGTGGGGAAGTTCTTGCTCAGCGCGCCGCGTTCGCGGAAGCCGCTGAGGTCGCCGCCCTTGCGCGCCATCGTGCAGCTCCACCAGCCGGTGGGATAGCAGGGCTGCGGGAACGGCAGGGTCTTCACCGCGCTGAAGCCGGCGGTGCGCATCGCGGCACGCATCGACTTGATGAGTTCGAGGTGCGCCAGCGGCGATTCGCTCTGCTGCACCAGCAGGCCGCCATGGCGCAACCCCTTGTGGCAGCTGGCGTAGAACGCGGCGTTGAACAGGCCCTCGGCGGGGCCCACCGGATCGGTCGAGTCGACGATGATCAGGTCCAGCGACTCCGGCTCGGCCTCGGCCATGTACTTGATGCCGTCGATGAACAGCAGCTCGGCACGCGGATCGCCGTTCGACTCGCACAGCTCGGGGAAGTACTGCTCGGCGAGACGGGTGACGCGCTCGTCGATCTCCACCTGCACCGCGTGTTCGACTTCCTCGTGCTTGAGCACCTCGCGCAGCGTGCCGCAGTCGCCGCCGCCGATGATCACCACGCGCTTGGCGCGCGCATGGGTGAACAGCGCCGGGTGGGTCATCATCTCGTGGTAGAGGAAGTTGTCGCGGCTGGTCAGCATCACGCAGCCGTCGATCACCATCAGCTTGCCCCAGTCGGTGGTCTGGTGGATCTCGATGGTCTGGAACGGCGTCTTCTCCGCGTGCAGCAGTTGCTCGGTGCGGAAACCGATGGAGGAGCCGGAGGCCTGGTGGGCTTCGGTGAACCAGCTGATCTGCTGCGACATGGGTGTTCCTGGGTCGGACGCGAAAGTTTGGCCGCCTATTGTAGCCGAGCTGTCGCGGATGGGCTGTTACAATGGCCATCCCGGCGCGCCGCGCGTGCCGGTCCGGTGCGATCGGCCCCGCGGCGTGCGAGGCTTCCGGCCCTTCGTGCTTATCCGCGTCAAGGCTCGCCGCTGCGACGACATGCGTTCCGTTTTCACAAGGAGACCTTCCATGTCGAAGCCCTGGACCGTGGCCGATGCCCGCCACACCTACGCCGTGGCCCACTGGGGCGACGGTTATGTCGATGTCGGCGATACCGGCGAGATCGCGATACGCCCGCACGGCGCGCGCGGCCCCGCGCTGCCGCTGCCGGCCATCGTTGAGCGCGCCCGCGCCGAAGGCCTGCGCCTGCCGTTGCTGGTGCGCTTCCCCGATATCCTCGCCGACCGCCTCGCCCGCCTGCAGGCCGCGTTCGCCAGGGCCATCGCCGAGTGGCACTACGCGGGCGGCTATACGGCCATCTATCCGATCAAGGTGAACCAGCAGCGCGGCGTGGCCGGCGAGCTGGTGGCGGCGGGCGCCGAGGGCTTCGGCCTCGAGGCCGGCTCCAAGCCCGAGCTGATGGCGGTGCTGGCGATGGCGCGGCCCGGCTCCATCGTGATCTGCAACGGCTACAAGGACCGCGAATACATCCGCCTCGCGTTGATCGGGCGCAAGCTCGGCCTGCGCGTGCACATCGTGATCGAGAAGCTGTCCGAGCTGGACCACGTATTCGCCGAGGCCACGGCGCTTGGCGTGGAACCGCTGCTCGGCGTGCGCGTGCGGCTGGCCTCGATCGGCGCCGGCAAGTGGCAGAACACCGGCGGCGACAAGGGCAAGTTCGGCCTGTCGCCGGCGCAGGCGCTCACCCTGATCGAGCGGCTCGACGCGGCTGGCCTCAAGCACACGCTGAAACTGCAGCATTTCCACATGGGCTCGCAGATCTCCAACGTGCGCGACATCGCCAACGGCATGCGCGAGGCCTCGCGCTATTTCGTCGAACTGTCGCGGCTCGGCGTGCCGCTGGAGATCGTCGACGTGGGCGGCGGCCTGGGCGTGGACTACGAGGGCTCGCGCTCGCGCAGCCACAACTCGATCAACTACTCGATCGAGCAATACGCCGCCACCATCGTGCAGTCGCTGGCCGAGGCGGTGGAGGCGGAAGGCCTGCGGGCGCCGCATATCCTCACCGAGGCCGGCCGCGCGATGACCGCGCACCACGCCGTGCTGGTGGTCAATGTGAGCGAGGTGGAGGAAGTGCCGGCCGGCGCGATTCCCGCGCCGCGCGCGGACGAACCCGCGGTGTTGCGCCGCCTGCGCGATGTCCACGCCGAACTCGACCAGCGTCCCGCGCTGGAACTGTTCCACGAAGCCCAGCACCACCTCGGCGAAGGCCAGGCGCTGTACGCGCTGGGCCAGCTGGCGCTGGCCGACCGCGCGCGGCTGGACGAGCTGTACTACGCCATCGCCAACGCGGTGCGCGCCCGCCTGCTGCCCGGCGAGCGTTCGCACCGCGCGGTGCTGGACGAGCTGGACGAGAAGCTGGTGGACAAGTACTTCGTCAACTTCTCGGTGTTCGAGTCGGTGCCCGACATCTGGGCGATCGAGCAGATCTTCCCGATCGCGCCGATCGCGCGGCTGGACGAGCAGCCGACGCGCCGCGGCGTGATCGTCGACCTCACCTGCGACTCCGACGGCCGCATCGACCACTACGTGGACGCCGAGGGTGTGGACGTCTCGCTGCCGCTGCATGCGCTGAAGGACGGCGAGAGCTACTGTCTCGGCATTTTCATGGTCGGCGCCTACCAGGAGACGCTGGGCGACATCCACAACCTGTTCGGCGACACCGACGCGGTGAACGTGCGCGCGGACGGCGACGGCTGGGTATTCGCGCACAAGCGCCGCGGCGACACCACCGACCTGATGCTGGACTACGTGGGCTACGACCTTGCCGCGCTGCGCGCCAGCTATCGCGAGCGCATCGCCGCCGCGGGCATCGCGGACGGGGAGGCCGAAACGCTCTACGCAGCCCTGGATGGCGGCCTCACGGCCTACACCTATCTCGCCGAAGACGCGCGCTGATCCGCCTGGCTTGTTCGCCCGCTGCCCGCACTCAGGCAGCGGGAAGTGAGGACGGTCAGGGCGCCTGCGCCAGCTGCCGCCCAGCGGTGGTGAAGCGCATCGGCAACTCGCCGCTGAAGCCGTCCGGATGGTCGGGCGGCACCGCAAAACGCCAGCCTCGCACGATGGCCAGCGCATGGGCGTCGAGCACGGGATCGCCGCTGGACCCGGCCAGCGCCGCATCGGTGACGCGGCCGCTGCCGTCGATCACGAGGTACAGCAGCACGCGGCCGCGCAGATGGCCTTCCATCCGTGCCCACGATACCGGCACCGTCGGCATCGAGACCGGCACCAGCTCCGGCGGCGGCGTGGGGGTTTCGGCCGGCGTCCCGGCCTCTGCCACCGGCGGCAGCACAACGCGACGGGCCGCCGCCACGGCATGCGGCTGACGCACGGTGCGATGCCATGGCATGCGGCCCCGCTTGCGCCACCGCGCGGTGGCGTGATGCGTGGCAGGCACGAAGCCCGCCACGCGCTCGCCAGGACCGGCCCAACCGGTGTTGAAGCCGCTGAACCATTGCGTGCCGGCGATGCCGACGGCCAACGCGAACAGGCTGAGGGTGGCGGTGGTGCGCAGACGCAACATGGCGCCCTTTATGCACCGGCCGGGGCGAATCGTGGCTGAAGCGGGCGCAAGAGCCTGTTCATGATTCCCGCATGGCCCGCGCGTGCCGCCACGCGGCAGCACGCGCCACGTGGCGATCGTTTCAGGATGCGTCCCCGTGGAACCGCTCCACGGCCGCCCCCTTCACCGTCCCGATCTGCGCACTGTCGCTGACCTTGAGTACCACCGGGCGGCGGAATTCCAGGGTGCCCTGCACCACCGCGTGCGGTCCGATCACGATCACCGGCTTGTGCTCGCTGCCCCAGTGGAACCAGCCATTGTTCGGCTGGTCGACCAGGATGCCGCCCTCGACGTGCGAATTCGCGCCCACCGTGATGTCGCCGGCCACGGTCTCGAGGCCGCCGGCCACGTGGGCGGCATCCAGCCGGATGGCGCCATTGACGTTGGAGAGATGGCCGTCCACCTGGGCGCCCTGCGCCAGGCTGATGTCGCCGTTGACCGCATGCACCTGGCCGTCGACCTTGCCGCCGGCGGCCACCTCGATCGAGCCGTTGACGGTGTGCAGCTCGCCGGCCTCGGCCTGGCTGCCCAGGGAGACCGAGCCGTTCACGGTACTGGCCAGCTGCACCACGGCGTGGTCGCCCACGTCCACGTCCCCGTTGACGCTCTTGGCGCTGTCGACGTGCTGGCCGGCCTCGACGCGGACGTCGCCGTTGACCTTGTGCAGGTCGTTGTCCGAGGCGGCCGCGGCCAGCGGCAGGAGCAGGACGAGGGAAAGCAGGATGCGGCGCATGGCGTGACTCCGTTCGGCGAATGGTGTCACTGGGATGCACGCCGGCGGCGAAAGGTTGGCGTGACCTTCGGCAGGGGGTCCATTTGACGCTGGCCGGGCCGGGCCTCACCATTTCCCACCTCCCTCGCCAAGAAAACCCGCCATGCACAAGCTCGTCCTGATCCGCCACGGCCAGTCGCAGTGGAACCTCGACAACCGCTTCAGCGGCTGGGCCGACGTGGATCTCACCGCGCTGGGCGAGCAGGAGGCGCGCGAGGCCGGCGAGCTGCTGAAGCGCGAGGGCTACGCCTTCGACGTGGCGCACACCTCGGTGCTGAAGCGCGCGGTGCGCACGCTGTGGGGCGTGCTCGACGCGATGGACCTGATGTGGCTGCCGGTGCACACCGACTGGCGCCTCAACGAGCGCCACTACGGCGCGCTCACCGGCCTCAATAAGGCCGAGACGGCGGCGAAGTACGGCGACGCGCAGGTGAAGATCTGGCGCCGCAGCTACGACATCCCGCCGCCGCCGCTGGCGCGTGACGAGAACGAGGCGGTGCACGACCCGCGCTACGCCGCGCTGGCGCCCGCGCAGATCCCCGATACCGAGTGCCTGAAGGACACCGTGGCCCGCGTGCTGCCGTACTGGCACGAGGTGCTGGCGCCGGCGATCAGGGCCGGCCGGCGCGTGGTGGTGGCCGCCCACGGCAACTCGCTGCGCGCGCTGGTGAAGTACCTCGACGCTATCTCCGACGCCGACATCGTGGAGATGAACATCCCCAACGGCGTGCCGCTGGTGTACGAGTTCGACGCTGAGCTGAAGCCACTGAAGCGCTACTACCTGGGCGACGCCGCGGCGATCGAGGCGAAGATGGCCGCGGTGGCGAACCAGGGCAAGGCGAAATAACCAGCGGCGGCGCGCATGACAACCGTCATGCGCGATGGCTGCAGGGCGTCCATCGCGCGACGCCCGCGTCTCGGCTAGGCTGCGCGCATCACTCCCTGCCGGATGCGCCAAGCATGTCTTCCCACCTGGTGAGCTACGCGATCATCGTGCCCTTGATGGCGCTGATGGTCTGGCGCCGGATCAGCCGCCAGTTCGGCCGCCAGCCGATCCGGCGCAAGCGGATGATCGCGCGCGTCGTGATCTTCGCGGTGATCGGCGGTTTGTTGACGCTGAGCGGCCTGCGGGACATCCGGCTCGCCGAGGGCCTGCTGGCTGGCGCGGTGATCGGCGCCGCGCTGGGCTTCGCCGGCCTGCGCCTGACCCGTTTCGAGACCGATCCGGTGAAGGGCGACTGCTACCTGCCGAACCCGTGGATCGGCGCCGTGCTCACCGCCCTGCTGCTGGGCCGGCTGGTGTGGCGCTTCATGGTGCTGGCGCCGCAGATGCAGCACGCCAATGCACTGGCCGCCGGCGCGCCGCCCGGCACGAGCATGCAGATGGGCTACCAAGCCAGCCCGCTGACCATGCTGGTGATCGGCTTGCTGGTGGGCTACTACATCGTCTATTTCGCCGGCCTGCTGGTGCACCACAGGCGTTACCAGCAGTCGCGCCCCGCGGCCGGCGCGTGAGGCGGCTCAGAGCCTGTTTACGATCTCTGCGTGGCTCACCATCAGGTGGTAGCGCGTGGCGCAGCGCCTGCCTGGCCGGCAGGTCAAGCCGCGCGCTGCTGCATGGCGGCCACAGCAGGGCAACCCAAGCACCTGTCACTTCCGGGGCCGGGTCTGTTTGCCCGCAGGCCCGCGTCATCACCCGGTCGTGGACGGACGTCCACTTCTCGCTCCTCAGAGCCGTGTCCATCCATGGACTCTCCCCGCGTGCCTTCGTTCTTCCTTGGCCTGCGCGCCAACAGCTCCCGGCGCGGGCCACGCTGAGATCGTAAACAGGCTCTCAGGGCTCGACGCCGACGCTGAAGTCGATTTCCAGCGGATACGGCGCCGGCGACGCCGGCGGCACGGGCAGCGTCCAGCTGGCGATCTGGCCGGCCATGCAGGTGGCGACCGGCAGGGCCGGCCGCACCACGATGCGCTGCGGCTTGCCGTGCGCGTCCACGTCCATCGCCAGGGTGAACGGGGATTTGTCGTTGTGGTTGCTGGCCAGGCAACCCTTGTAGGCATCCGTGGTGGGGTTGCCGATCTTGCCCCACAGCGCCTTCTGGTAGGCCGGCCCGGTGGCGGCGGCCTCGGCCATCTTCGCCTGGTGCACGCGCGCCTCGAAATCGTCGCCGGCGTTCGGCGGCGTGCCGCCCAGCAACAGGGCGAAGGCGATGGCGATGGACATGTCGTGGGTCCGGCAGCGATGCGGTGCGGGAACCTTAGCAGTTCACTCCGGCCGGTGCGGCAGTGCGAGATATTCCTTGCTCTGCATCTCGATCAGCCGCGATTCGGTGCGGCCGAATTCGGCACGCAGGCGCTCGCCGTCGTACAGCTCGGTGATCGGCGCCGCGGCGGAGAGGATCAGCTTCACGTGGCGGTCGTAGAACTCGTCGACCAACTGCACGAAACGCTTGGCGGCATCCTCGCTGTAGATGGTGAACTGCGGCACGCCCGAAACGATAATCGCCGGACCGGCCTTGGCCAGCGCGATGTAGTCGGCCACCGCGCGTGGGCCTTCGCACAGCGCGGCGAAATCGAACCACAGGATGTTGTCGGCGCGCTTGCGCAGCGGGATGTCGCGGCCGTTCACCTGCAGCACGCCGCCTTCGCCGATCTCGCCGCGCGCATGGTCGTGGAAGATGCGTTCCAGCGCGCGGTGCGCCTCGGGGCCCGGCGGCGTGTAGTACACCGCGGCCTGGCTCAGCGCACGCAGGCGCCAATCGTGCGTGGAAGCCATCTCGACCACGCGGCAGTGCTGTTCCAGCAGCGCGATCGCGGGCAGGAAGCGGGCACGCTGCAGGCCGTCCCTGTACAGGTTTCCCGGCGCGGTGTTGGAGGTGGTGACCAGCGCCACGCCGCGCGCGAACAGGCCTTCCAGCAGGCGCGCGAGGATCATCGCGTCGCCGATGTCGTTGACCAGGAATTCGTCCAGGCACAACACGCGGCAGCGCGCGGCGAGGCCGGCGGCCACCTCGTCCAGCGGATCCTGGCGCTCGCCCAGCTCGCGCAGGCGCTCGTGCACTTCGCCCATGAAACGGTGGAAGTGCCGGCGCAACGCCACGCCATGCGGCAGGCTGGCGGCGAACAGGTCCATCAGGAAGGTCTTGCCGCGGCCCACCGTGCCCCACAGGTACAGGCCTTGCGGCGCAGCTGCGGGTTCGCCGGCGAGCAGCGACCTCAGCCGGCCGAACAGACCGCCGTTGCCATTCGTCGCGGCGCGCAGCGCGGCGTGCAGGCGATCGAACTCGGGCAGCACCGCAAGCTGGGTGGGATCGGACTCCCAGCGGTGTGCGGCCACGCCTTCCTGGTAGCGCACGCTGGGTGCGGGTGAGAGGGTTTCGCTCATGCAACGGTCACCGGCATCGACGGCCCGCGCCGCCGCGATGCGCTCAGAAAATTTCCTTGATGTCGACCACCTGGCCGTGGGCGATGTAGATCTGCACGGTCTTGTTGCCTTGCACGTAGTCGAGTCGGTAGGCGAGCACGGCGCCGTAGACGTTCTGTACCTCGGTCCTGCGCACGGGATCGCCTGCGATCGCGGTCACCTTCTCTTCCGAGTCCCCGACCGTGACGACCTTGGAGCCAAAGCGCATGGTGTCCACGGCCAGCGCCTGAAAGCTGAGCAACAGGCCGGCGGCCAGCACGATCCATCGTTTCATGACATCACCCTCAGGCATGGGAGTGGCTGGATTATTAGGGAGGCGGCCGCTGCGCTCAACCGCGCGGCGGCGGCAGCCAGTCGGTGATCGCGTGCTTCACCGCGCCGCGCAGGTCCATCAGCCGGCGGTGGAAGAAATGGCCGGTCTCGGGCATGCGGATCAGCTCCGGCGGCCGCTCCATGGCATCGATCCAGTCGAACACCGCCTGCGGCTCCACCACCTCGTCGGCCTCGCCCATCACCACCAGCCACGGGCAAGCCGGCAGCACATCGCCCATCGTCCAGCGGCCCACCGGCGGCGCGATGCTGATCAGCGCGTCGGCCTTGAGCCGCACCGCGTTGCGGATGGTGACGTAGCTGCCGAAGGAGAAGCCGGCCAGCCACAGCGCGTCGGCGGGACGCACGCGGCGCAGCCAGGCCACCACCGCGGCGAGGTCCCCGCTTTCGCCGTCGCCGTCGTCGTAGGCACCCTCGGACGCCCCGGTGCCGCGGAAGTTGAAACGCACGGTGTCCAGCCCCGATTCGCGCAATGCGCGCTCCACCATCGTCACCACCTTGTTGTGCATGGTGCCGCCCTGCACGGGGTTGGGATGACAGACCACCGCGACGCCACGGCGCGCGTCGGCGCGCTCGGCCACGTCGCTGATGCACTCCAGCCGGCCGGCCGGGCCGCTGAGCATGAAGGCGGCGGCTTCCGCGGGGAAGCTGGCGGGGTCGGGAGGAAGTTCGGAGAGATTCATGGGGGCATTGTAGCGGAGCCCTCGCGGATCCCCCGCAGATAACGCCCCCTACACCCAGTCCCGCGGCTTCAGGTATTCCGCCAGCCGCGCTTCCGGCGAACCCGGCTCCGGCTGATACGCATACTCGAAGCGCACCCGCGGCGGCAGGCTCATCAGGATCGACTCGGTGCGGCCGCCCGACTGCAGCCCGAACAGCGTGCCGCGGTCGTAGACCAGGTTGAATTCCACGTAGCGGCCGCGGCGGTACAGCTGGAACTCGCGCTCGCGCTCGCCGTACGGGGTATCGCGCCGGCGATCGGCGATCGGCAGGTAGGCGTCGAGGAAGCCCTGGCCCACGGCACGGGTGAACTCGAGGCAGCGCTGGAAGCCGCCCTCGTTCAAGTCGTCGTAGAACAGCCCGCCCACGCCGCGCGTCTCGCCGCGGTGCTTGAGGTAGAAGTACTCGTCGCACCATTTTTTGCAGCGCGGGTAGACCTCCGCCCCGAACGGCGCGCACAGGTCGCGCGCCACGCTGTGCCAGTGCGCCACGTCCTCGTCGAACGGGTAGTACGGGGTGAGGTCGAAGCCGCCGCCGAACCACCATACCGGCTCCACGCCTTCCCTGCTGGCCTCGAAATAGCGCACGTTGGCGTGGGTGGTCGGCACATAAGGATTCTTCGGGTGCAGCACCAGCGACACGCCGGTGGCGATGAAGCTGCCGCCGGCGAGTTCCGGGCGGTGCGCGGTGGCGCTGGGCGGCAGCTGATGCCCGGAGACGCGCGAGAAGTTCACCCCGGCCTGCTCGAACAGCGCGCCGTCGCGCAGCACACGGGTACGCCCGCCCCCGCCCGCCGCGCGCGTCCAGGCATCCTCGACGAAGCGTGCCGGACCATCCAGCCGTTCCAGTTCGGTGCAGATGCGATCCTGCAGTTCACGCAGGAAAGTTTCGGCCTGATCGGCTTGTTCGCTCATTGCGGGGGCTCCGGTTGCATCGGCGCGAGCTTAGAGCCTGTTTGCGATCTCCGCATGGCCGCACCGGGAACGGTTGGCGCGCAGGCCAGGGAAGATCGAAGGCGCGCGGGGAGAATCCATGGACGGATGCGCGGGCGCAGGCAAGTCTGGTCAGGCCGGAGCGCGCTCGCTAGGCTGGAACGATGACGACACCGATGACCCCTTTCGCCGTCAGTGCCTGCACCGTCACTTCCGCGCTCGGCTGCGGACTGGCCGCCCAACACGACGCGCTGCGGCACGGCCGCGGCGGCCTGCGCCCGAACGACTTCGGCAGCGCGCCGCGACTGGGCTGGACCGGCCGCGTGGATGGCGTGGACGCCATCGGCCTGCCCGCCGCGCTCGCCGACTGGGACTGCCGCAACAACCGCCTGGCCTGGCTGGGGCTGCGGCAGGACGGCTTCCTCGAACATGTGCATGCCGCGCGTACGCGTTACGGCAGCCGCCGGGTGGCGCTGCTGCTCGGCACCTCCACCGCCAGCATCGGCGCCACCGAGGAAGCGTATCGCCGGCTCGATGCGGATGGCCGTTTTCCCGCCGCCCTGCGCCGCCCCGCGCTGCACGCGCCGGACTCGCTGGGCACGTTCGCCGCGGCGGCGCTGGCGCTGGAAGGGCCTTGCCTCACCGTCTCCACGGCCTGCTCGTCCAGCGCCAAGGTGTTCGCCAGCGCCGCGCGCCTGCTTGCGCTGGATCTCGCCGATGCGGTGGTGGTGGGCGGCGTGGACAGCCTGTGCGACAATGTGCTGTTCGGCTTCAATTCGCTGGAACTGATCTCGCCCGCCGCCTGCCGCCCGTTCGACGCCGCGCGCGACGGCATCTCGATCGGCGAGGCCGCGGGCTTCGCCCTGCTCGAACGCGTCGACGCCGCACCGCGGGCACCGCGCCTGCTCGGCTACGGCGAGGCCAGCGACGCCTGGCACATGTCCGCGCCGCACCCGGAGGGCCACGGCGCGGAGATGGCGCTGGACGCGGCATTGGCGCGCGCCGGCATCGACGCGGCCCGGGTCGACTATGTGAACCTGCACGGCACCGCCAGCCGCGCCAACGACGCGATGGAAGCGGCGCTGTTGGCCCGCCGCTTTCCGTCGACGACGCGCGCGAGTTCCACCAAGGGTTTCACCGGCCACACCCTGGGCGCGGCAGGCATCGTCGAGGCGACGATCGCGCTGCAGGCGATCGAGCACGGCTTCGTGCCCGGCAATCTCGGCGCCACCACGCCCGATCCCGCCTGCGGGCCACAGTTCGCCTGGCAGCGGGAGGAGCGCCGCGTGGACGTGGCGCTCAGCAATTCCTTTGGTTTCGGCGGCAACAATGCCTGCCTCGTGTTCGGACGCGCGCCATGAAGCCGCTGGATCTCTTCGTCGAAGGCATCGGCCTGTGGTCGCCCCGGCTGGGCGACTTCGCCGCGCTGCGCGCCCTGCTCGCCGGCGACACGCCGGCCGCCCCCGCTGCGCCGGCCGCCGCCCTGCTGCCGGCAAACGAGCGCCGTCGCGCACCGGAAAGCGTGCGACTGGCGGTGGAAGTGGCCGGCCAGGCGCTGGCGATGAGCGGGCGCGATCCGGGCACGCTGGCCTGCGTGTTCGCCTCGGCCCACGGCGACCAGGCGATCACCGACGCGATCTGCGCCACGCTGGCGCGCGCGCCGGTCGAGCTATCGCCCACCCGCTTCCATCATTCCGTGCACAACGCACCGGCCGGCTACTGGACCATCGCCACCGGCTGCCGCGCGCCATCAAGCGCGGTCTGCGCAGGTGCCCACACGTTCGGCGCCGCGCTGCTGGAAGCAGCCACCCAGGCGCTGGCCGAGCAGTGTCCACTGCTGCTGGTGTGCAGCGACACCGCTGGACAGGGCCCGCTGCTGGAGATGACCGCTTGCGACCATGCCTTCGGTTGCGCGCTGCTGCTGGCACCCGGCGCCGGCACGACCTCGCTGGCACGGCTGCGGCTGGACATGCCGGCGGATCACGCCTCGTCCACGCCGCCGCCCGCTACGCTGGCCGGCGAAATGCGCGGCAACCCAGTGGCCGCCGCCCTGCCCCTGCTCGCCCTGCTGGCCGGCCGCGGCGGCCGTTGCCGGCTCGGCCTCGCCACCGCATCGGACCTGCTGATCGACGTGGAGCCCGTCGCGTGACCCCCACCCTGCCCCGCTGGTGCGTGTTGATACCCTGCCTCAACGAGGAGGTGGCCATCCGCGGCGTGGTCGAATCGGTGCTGGCATTGGGCGCGCCGGTGATCGTGGTCGACGACGGTTCGGACGACCGCACGCCGGAGATCCTCGCCGCGCTGCCGGTGACGGTGCTGCGCCATGACCGCCGCTTGGGCAAGGGCCACGCCCTGCGCGACGGTTTCCGCGAGGCGCTGCGCCAGGGCTACGAAGCGGTGCTGACGATGGATGGCGATGGCCAGCACCTCGCTGCCGACATCCCGCGCATCGTGGCCGCCGCCACGGCCTACCCCGGCCAGTTGGTGATCGCTGCGCGCCTGCTCGACAAGGCACAGCAGCCGAAAGCGCGCCGGCGCGCCAACGCGTTCGCCGACTGGGGCATTTCCTGGGGTTGCGGCCAGCCAGTGGCGGACACCCAGAGCGGCCAGCGCTGGTACCCGCGCGCCGTGCTGGACCTGGCCGGCCTGCCCGCGCAGAACTTCGTGTTCGAGGCGGCGATCCTGATCGCGGCCTCGCGCGAGCTGGGCATCGGCGTGGTCGCGGTGCCGATCGCCTCGCGCTATCCGCCCGGCGCGCGCGCCAGCCATCTGCGACCCGTACGCGACACCCTGCGCATCACCGCCTACACGATCGGCCGCGTGCTGCACTACGGCCGCGTGGTGGCGAGCTATCGGCGCTCGCACACCGCGCCGCGGGTGATCGACGGCGCGCCGGAAAATTCCGGAGCGCTGTCGCCGCTGCCCGGCACACGCTGACCATCGCGCCGCGAGGGCCGGTGCCGCTACGGCGGCGGCCGCTGCCAGAAATCGTGGAAGTTGAACCAGTTGTACGGCGCCACCCGCACGTAATGCTCCAGCCGCTGCGCATAGCGCGCCAGCAGCGCATCCAGCGCCGGGCCGCGATGGTCGCGCGGAATCGCCACGCGCTCGGCGAACGGCTCGAACACCAGCCGGTAGCGGTTGCCCCCCAGATACAGGCCGAAGCACAGCAGCACCGGCACCTGCAACGCGTTCGCGAGCAGCCACGGCCCCACCGGCAGCGGCGCGGGCGCGCCGAGGAAGGCCACCGTGCGCTGCGCCTCGCGCTCGCCCGCGCGGTCGGCCAGCAACGCCACCATCGCGCCCTGCCGACAGGCCTCGGCCGCGGCCAGCACTACGTGGGTGCCGCCTTGCGCGGCATCGATCACCGCCGCGCCCACCGCGGGCGCCAGCGCTTCCAGCAGCCCGGTCATCGCCGGCGTCTTGCCCTTGTCCAGCACCACGCGCAGCGGCACGTCGGGGCGCCGCGCGCCGAGCACGCGCAGGGCCTCGAAACTGCCCTGGTGCGAACCGACCAGCAGTACGCCGCGGCCTTCGGCGATGCGCCGTTCCAGTTCCCCCAGCCCCTCGATCTCGATGTGGAAACCGCGCTCGCCGTGCGCGAGCAGGAAAATCCGGTCCAGCGTGGTGGCGGCATACGCATGGAACTGGCGCAGCATCGGCCACACGCCGGGCGCGTGCCCGAACACGCGCGCGAGGTATTGCCGCGAGGCGCGCCGTTCGGTGCCGCGGCGCAGGAAGAAATACAGCGTCACCGGATACAGCAGCAACCGGCCGAAACGGCGGCCGCCGTGCAGCGCCAGCGTGCACATCAGCCACAGCGCGAAACGGCCGCCGCCTTCGCGCTGCGCCCGCCAGTGCGTGGCCTCACCCATGCCGCGGGCGGACCTCAGCCGCCGGCGCGGTGCGCTTCGACGTGCGCCGACAGTTCGCGCAGGCTGGCGAAGATGCGCCGATTGTCGGGATGGTCCGAGCGCAGCTGGAAACCGTAGCGCCTGGACACCGCCAGCGCGATCTCCAGCGCGTCGATGGAATCCAGCCCCAGTTCGCCGCCGAACAGCGGCGCGTCCGGGTCGATCTGCGCGGGATCGACCGCTTCGAGATTCAGGCTTTCCACGATCAGGGTGGCCAGCTCGTGCTGGGCAGGAGTCAATTCGGCCATATGCGCGGAAGCTCGGGAAACGTCGTCGAAACGGTGAAAAGCGGCGGCGAAGTGTAACATGGGCTTCTTGTCTCTTCCGGTTGCAGGCATGACCGAGGTTTGTGAAAACAGGCGGCCCGAGGACAGCCCGGTGCGCGCGCCGCGCATTTCCTATCGCTTGAGCGACGCCACCGCCCTGCTGGCCGAAGCCGGCACCCTGGCGGTGTTCGGCTTCGGCGGCAACGGCGCGGCCATCGACGACCCACGCTGGTTGCGCGTGCCGCTGGAGGCTTTCGACGCACCCGCTCCGCTGGAGGCCTGGCAGGTCGACGGCCCGGTGCGGCACGGCCACCACGGCGCACTGCGCTGGTCGGCCGGCGGCGGCTGGCTGTTCGCCGCGCTGGAACTGGACGAACGCGATCACGGCGGCCCCGCGGGCGCAGCCCGCGTCGCTTATGCGCAGCTGCGCGACTTCATCCGCGGCCGCGACGAACAGCAGGTGCTGCGCCTGTGGAACTACCAGGGCGCGATCAACCAGGGCGAAGGCGACGCCGAGCGCTACAAGCTGTTCTGCGACGGCCGCGCCGAGGGCTGCGGCGACTGGTTTGCCGACGGCTATCCCGCCGCCACCGCGATCGGCCATCACGGCGAACCGCAACTGCTGCAGGTCTATCTGCTCGCCAGCGCGCATGCCGGCACGGCAGTGGAAAACCCGCGCCAGGTCAGCGCCTGGCGCTATCCCCGCCAGTATGGCCGTACCGCACCCGGCTTCGCCCGCGCGATGATGCTGCCCGCACAGGACGCGCTGGCGATCTCCGGCACCGCCGCCGTGGTGGGCCACGCCTCCGCGCACGAAGGCGACACCGCCGCGCAACTGGACGAGATCCTGCTCAACCTGGAAACCCTGCTGGCCAGTGCCGGCATGCCCGCCGGCTTCGACACCCATGCCCCGTTGAAGGCCTACGTGCGCCACGCCACCGACGCACCGCGCGTGCGCGAACGGCTGCAGCAACGCCTGCCCGGCGTACCCGTGCTGCTGCTGCACGGCGACGTCTGCCGCAGTGAACTGCTGGTGGAACTGGACGGCTGGCGCTACGCCTGAACGTCACGGCGGCCGCGTGTCGAGCCGCGCCTGCAGCTTCCGCAAAGGCGCGGCGGCCAGGCCCCCGAAGCGCATGTCGATCGCGGCCAGCTGCCGCCGTGCCCGGCGGCGGTCGCCGCGATCCAGGGCATCCCGCACACCGGACAAGGCCGCAGCCAGCTCGGCCCCGTTGCGCGCACGGCAGGCCGCCAGCGCGCCGGGATCCGGCGGTGCCGGTTGCGCCAGCGCATCCAGCGCACGGCCCAGATCGGCCGCACCGGCAATCGCGTGTCCCAGCCACGGCGGGGTCACGCTGGCCAGATCGGTCACGCACCAGCGCCGCAAGGCCTGCCGGCTGGCCGCATCCATCTGCAGGTGCGCCGCGTCCTGTCCGCCGGTGAGGAAGACCAACCGCGTATCCCGCTGGAAACGGTGCAGCAACATGGCCGGCGGCAGGCTGAGCGCCGCGCTGCCGGGCGGATCGCTGCCAGCCTCCAGCAGCGCGCCGTGGAATACATCCGGATAGCCCAGCGCGATGCGCAGCGCCACCCGCGCACCGCCGGAAAAGCCGCCCACGTACACGCGGGCGGGATCGAGCGGATAGCGCCGGCCAACATTCGCCCAGGCCAGCAGGGCCAGCGGCACGCGGCGGTCGATCACGTCGGCGGCGTTGCCGGCATTCGCCATGCTCACGTAGATCAGCCCGCGCCGGTCCAGTTCGCGCGCCCAACCCTGCGGCAGCTCCGCCTGCGGCCACGGCGGCACGAACACCAGCAGGCCGTAACCCGGCTTCGGCGGCGCGCCGGCCGGCACATGCAGCACGAAATGCTCCTGCGCCAGCTCGACCGACTGCTCGCGCATCGCCACATGATGCGCGGCGAGATAATGCTCAAGCCGCGCATAGGTCAACGGCGTGAGCAGGCGCCGCGCGATCTCGCTGCCTTGCGACAGCGGCGTGTACGCGGCGAAGTGCACGTCCGCCTCCAGGGCCGCCGCCGATGCGGCCGCGCCACAGGCAAAACCGGCCAACGCGACGAGCGCCCGTATCGCCCGTGCGCGGCCCGGCACTCCCGCCACCGCCCGGGAGCCGCGGTCCGGCTTGGCAGCTGTCGACGGCATCGGGCGCAGCTTAGAGCCTGTTTACGATCTCTGCGTGGCCCGCGCCGCCTCAACGCCCGGTACCGACCTGGATCAGACGGCCGTGGGGCTGGCCCGCTACTTCCCGGCTGTCTGCTTCGTCGGCCGCCGCCAGCCCGCCAGCGTGAGCTGACGACCGCGCGCCACGGTCAACTCGCCCGCTGGCGCGTCGCTGGTGATCACCGAACCGGCGCCGATGGTAGCCTGCGCACCGATCGTCACCGGCGCCACCAGCGCGCTGTTGGAACCGATGAAGGCGCCGTCTTCGATCTGCGTGACGAACTTGTTCACGCCGTCGTAATTGCAGGTGATGGTGCCGGCGCCGACGTTGACGCCGCGTCCGATCACCGTGTCACCGAGGTAGGTGAGATGGTTGGCCTTGCTGCCCTCGCCGATGCGGGTCTTCTTGGTCTCGACGAAGTTGCCCACATGCACGCCGGCGTCGAGTACGGTGCCTGGGCGCAACCGCGCGAACGGGCCGATGGTGCAGGGGCCGTGGGTGACCACGCCTTCCAGGTCGCAGTGCGCCAGCACCATGCTGCCGGCGGCGAGCCGCACGTCCTTCAGCCGGGTGAACGGACCGACGCGCACGTCGTCGCCGAGGCTTACCTCGCCTTCGAGGATCACATCGACATCCAGCTCCACGTCGCGGCCGTGGTTCACCCCGCCGCGCACGTCGACACGCGCGGGATCGGCAAGGCGCACGCCGGCCAGCATCAGCGCACGCACGGCGCGCTGGCGGTATTCGGCTTCCAGCCCGGCGAGCTGCAAGGCGTCGTTCGCGCCCGAGGCTTCCACCGGGTCGGCGCATTCCACGCTGAGCGCCGGCTGCGCTTCGCCGGCGGCCATCGCGAAGACGTCGGTAAGGTAGTACTCGCCCTGGGCGTTGTTGCGGTCGAGCCGGGCTATCCAGCGGCGCAGCGCGACAGCGGGCGCGACGAGGATGCCGGTGTTGACCAGGTCGATGGCGCGCTGCTCGTCGCTGGCATCCTTTTCCTCGACCACGCTGCGCACATGGCCGTTGCCGTCGCGCAGCACGCGCCCGTAGCCGCGCGGGTCGGCGACGCGGATCGCCAGCAGGCCGAAGCCGCCTTCGACTCCAACCAGGCTGCGCAAGGTATCGGCGCGGGTCAGCGGCACGTCGCCGTACAGCACCAGCACCTGGGCGTCGTCGGGCACGCCGGGCAGCGCCTGTTCCACCGCGTGGCCGGTGCCCAGGCGTTCGGCCTGCAATACCCAGTGCAGGTCGGCCTGCCCCGCGAACGCGGCCTGCACCTGGTCGCCGCCGTGGCCGTACACCACGTGGATCGCGGCCGGCTGCAGCGCGCGCGCGGTGGCCAGCACGTGTCCCAGCAGCGGGCGTCCGGCCAGCGGCATCAGCACCTTGGGCCGCGCGGATTTCATGCGCGTGCCGGCGCCGGCGGCGAGGACGATGACATGGAGGGGTGCTTGGCTCATGCGTGTCGGCCCTGACGTATATGGGCCGGAAAGTCTATCAGCCCCTACTGTCGGGCTCCGGCCGCCCGCATGGCGACGGTCTGGCAGCGCGACGCAGGCTCACCGTGGCGCCTGCGCGGACGACACCGTCGCCTTGCCGGCGTGGCACTCGAAGCGGAACGCATACACCAGGCTGAACGGCTTGGTTTCTTCGCCCACTTCATGGGTGTTGCCGTCCGCATCGGCAGCCCAGTGGCTGATCTGCAGCGGCGCGAACTGCCATTGCATCACCGCCGTGCGCACCGCGTCGAAAAACGGCGGCGGGACGGGCGTGGCAGGGGCATCGGCCGCCGGATAATGCCGCACATCGCTCGCCTTGCCCGTCGTGCCCACGATCACCTGCACCTGCACGTCCACGACCGGCGCACACGCCGCGAGCAACGCCGGTGGATAGACCGGCAACACGCGCTGGATCGTCCCGGCGCCCGTCGCCACATCGCCCAGCGCCAGTTTGTAATGCGCCATCTGGCCATCGTCGACCATGTGATAGCTGGCCGAACCCTCGTTGGGCGCCTTGGCGGGCGGCCTGGCCACGGTGGCGCAACCCGCCATCCCCAGCGCGAGCAATCCCGGAAGCAGCGAATGCCTGCATCTCATACCGATCCGTCTCCGTGGGGCGAATGCAGGCGACGCTATCAGATTACATTTGTAATTTAAAGCACGACCCGTACCTTGCGACAAAAAGCCCAGACACAAAAACGCCGGCACAAGGCCGGCGCTCTTTCCCACGACATTCATCGAAACGACCGCTTCTACTGAAAGTGCGGCCATGGACGGCCGCTTTTTGATCCCGCTCTGCACTCATGGATGAGTGCACGAACCTCAAATGCCATGGATGGCCACCCGTTTGACTTTAGCGATCAGGGACGATCGCACCGGCAAACTGAGCGCACTAACTAAACCTTGAGGTTCTTGCGCAACCGCTCCAGCGCCTGCAGCTGGGCCATCGCCTCGGCCAGCTTGGCCTGCGCCTCGGACACTTCCAGCGCATCGGTGCGGTTGGCCAACGCGTCCTCGGCTTCCTTCTTGGCGCGCTGCGCGGCGGCCTCGTCCAGATCGGCGGCGCGGATCGCGGTGTCGACCAGCACGGTGACCACCTGCGGTTGCACCTCGAGGATGCCGCCGGAGACGTAGAACTGCTGGCGCTCGCCCGTGGCCAGCACCACGTCGACGTGGCCCGGCTTGAGGCGGGTGATCAGCGGCGCGTGGCGCGGCGTGATGCCCAGCTCGCCCAGCTCGCCGGTGGCGACGAGCATCGTGGCCTCGCCGGAGAAGATCTCGGCTTCGGCGCTGACGATGTCGACTCGGAGGGTGTGGGTCATGGTGTTCTCTCGCTACGCTCGCGGGGAATGGGAGGACAAAGACAAGGCCGGCTCGAGTCGCAGCGCTGACGCCAGCTTGCCCATGCCCTTGGCGAAAGCCGCTTACGCGGCTTTCTTGGCGCCCATCTCCTCGCCCTTCTTGATCGCCTCGTCGATGCCGCCGACCATGTAGAACGCCTGCTCGGGCAGGTGGTCGACGTCGCCTTCCACGATCATCTTGAAGCCGCGGATGGTTTCCTTCAGCGTCACGTACTTGCCCGGCGCGCCGGTGAACACCTCGGCCACGTGGAACGGCTGGCTGAAGAAGCGCTCGCACTTGCGCGCGCGCGCCACCACCTGCTTGTCCTCTTCGGACAGCTCGTCCATGCCGAGGATGGCGATGATGTCCTTCAGCTCCTTGTAGCGCTGCAGCATGCCCTGCACGCGGCGGGCCACGTCGTAGTGCTCCTGGCCGACCACCTGCGGATCGAGCTGGCGGCTGGTGGAGTCCAGCGGATCCACCGCCGGGTAGATGCCCAGCGAGGCGATCTGGCGCGACAGGGTCACGGTGGAGTCCAGGTGCGCGAAGGTGGTGGCCGGCGACGGGTCGGTCAGGTCGTCCGCGGGCACGTACACGGCCTGGATCGAGGTGATCGAACCGGTCTTGGTGGAGGTGATGCGCTCCTGCAGCACGCCCATCTCGTCGGCCAGCGTCGGCTGGTAGCCCACGGCGGACGGCATGCGGCCCAGCAACGCGGACACCTCGGTGCCGGCCAGCGTGTAGCGGTAGATGTTGTCCACGAAGAACAGCACGTCCTTGCCCTTGCCGTGCTCGTCCTTCTGGTCGCGGAAGTACTCGGCCATGGTCAGGCCGGTCAGCGCCACGCGCAGGCGGTTGCCCGGCGGCTCGTTCATCTGGCCGTAGACCATCGCCACCTTCGACTCCGGCAGGTTGTCGATCTTGACGACGCCGGCGTCCTGCATCTCGTGGTAGAAGTCGTTGCCTTCGCGGGTACGCTCGCCCACGCCGGCGAACACCGACAGGCCCGAGTGCTGGGTCGCGATGTTGTTGATCAGCTCGAGCATGTTCACCGTCTTGCCCACGCCGGCGCCGCCGAACAGGCCGACCTTGCCGCCCTTGGCGAACGGGCAGACCAGGTCGATCACCTTGATGCCGGTTTCCAGCAGCTCGTTGGCCAGCGCCTGCTCGTCGTAGGACGGGGCTTCGCGGTGGATCACCCACTTGTCTTCGGCGTCGATCGGGCCGACCTCGTCGATCGGGTTGCCGAGCACGTCCATGATGCGGCCCAGGGTGGCGTTGCCCACCGGCACCTTGATGCCTTCGCCGGTGTTGCGGGCGAGCAGGCCGCGCTTCAGGCCCTCGGTGGAGCCCAGCGCAATGGTGCGCACCACGCCGTCGCCCAGCACCTGCTGCACTTCCAGCGTGATCTCGGTGCCGTCGATCTTCAGCGCGTCGTACACCTGCGGCACCTGATCGCGCGCGAACTCGACGTCGATGACCGCGCCGATGATCTGAACAACTTTGCCCTGGCTCATGGATGTGCTCCGGATGGATCTTTGTGATTTCGTATCAGCGCCGACGAAGCGTCGCTCTTGTTAGGAGTGCGGCCATGGATGGCCGCTTTTTGATCTGCTCTTGCAGGCATGGATGCCTGCACTCATACAGCCCAGCCGCGGTCAGACCGCAGCGGCGCCACCAACAATCTCCGAGATTTCCTGCGTGATCGCCGCCTGGCGGGTCTTGTTGTAGACCAGCGTCAGCGTATCGATCACCTTGTTCGCGTTGTCCGACGCGCTCTTCATCGCGACCATGCGCGCAGCATGCTCGCTGGCGAGGTTCTCCAGCACGCCCTGATACACCACCGACTCGATGTAGCGGCCGAGCACGTGCTCCAGCACGGTCTGCGCATCGGGCTCGTAGATGTAGTCCCAGTCGTGCGCCTGCTCCAGCTTGACGCCCGCATACGCCGACTCGCCCGCCGCCTGCTGCGCTTCCATTTCCGCGGCCACCAGCGGCAGCGGCAGCAGCGCGTCGATGGTGGGCTTCTGCGTCATGGTGTTGACGAAGTCGTTGTAGGCGAGGAACACGCGGTCCAGCGCGTTCGCCGCGTAGGCGTCCAGCACCACCTTGATCACGCCGATCAGCTGCTCCAGCTTCGGCCGCTCGCCCAGGTGGGTGGCGCTGCCGATCAGGTTCACGCCCTTGATGCGGCGGAAGAACTGCACGGCCTTCTGGCCGATCGCCACTACGTCGACCTGCGCACCCTTGCCCTGCCACTCCTGGATCGCCGGCAGCAGGCGACGGAACATGTTGGAGTTCAGGCCGCCGCACAGGCCGCGGTCGGTGGACACCACGATGTAGGCCACCCGCGCCACGCTGTCGCGCTCGACCAGGAACGGATGCTTGAAGTCGGTGCTGGCCTGCGCCACGTGCGCGATCACCTTGCGCATGGAACGCGCATAGGGGCGCGAGGCCTTCATCAGATCCTGCGCCTTGCGGATCTTCGAGGCCGAGACCATTTCGAGCGCGCGCGTCACCTTGCGCATGTTCTGCGTGCTCTTGATCTTGGTTTTGATTTCGCGTCCGCTTGCCACGTCTGCCTCGGTCTGTCGGGTCTGTGCAATGCCGGCTCAGGAGCCGGCGCGCCATTCCGGGATTACCAGCTGCCCGTCTTCTTGTATTCGTCCAGCGAGGCCTTGAAGGTGGCTTCGATGTCGTTGTTCCAGTCGCCGGTGGCGACGATCTTCTTCATCAGCTCGGCGTGGTTCTGGTGCATGAAAGCGTGCAGGCCCTTCTCAAACGGCAGCACCTTGTTCACCGGCAGGTCGTCGAGGTAGCCCTTCTCGGCGGCGTACACCGACAGCGCCAGCTCGGCGATCGACAGCGGCGCGTACTGCGCCTGCTTCATCAACTCGGTCACGCGCTGGCCGCGGTCCAGCTGGGCGCGGGTGGCCGGATCGAGGTCGGAAGCGAACTGCGCGAACGCGGCCAGCTCGCGGTACTGCGCCAGCGCCAGCTTCACGCCGCCGGACAGCTTCTTGACGATCTTGGTCTGCGCCGAACCGCCCACGCGCGACACCGAGATGCCGGCGTTCACGGCCGGGCGGATGCCGGCGTTGAACAGGTCGGTCTCGAGGAAGATCTGGCCGTCGGTGATCGAAATCACGTTGGTCGGCACGAAGGCGGACACGTCGCCGGCCTGGGTCTCGATGATCGGCAGCGCGGTCAGCGAACCGGTCTTGCCCTTCACCTCGCCGTTGGTGAACTTCTCGACATACTCCTCGGAGACGCGCGAGGCGCGCTCGAGCAGGCGCGAGTGCAGATAGAACACGTCGCCCGGATAGGCCTCGCGACCCGGCGGACGCTTCAGCAGCAGCGAGATCTGGCGGTAGGCCACGGCCTGCTTGGACAGGTCGTCATAGACGATCAGCGCGTCCTGGCCGCGGTCGCGGAAGTATTCGCCCATGGCGCAGCCGGAGTACGGCGCGATGTACTGCAGCGCAGCCGACTCGGAAGCGGAGGCGACCACCACGATGGTGTTGGCCAGCGCGCCGTTCTCTTCCAGCTTGCGCACCACGTTGGCGATCGACGAGCGCTTCTGGCCGATCGCCACGTAGATCGAGAAGATGCCCGAGTCCTTCTGGTTGATGATCGCGTCGATCGCCAGCGCGGTCTTGCCGGTCTGGCGGTCGCCGATGATCAGCTCGCGCTGGCCGCGGCCGATCGGGATCATCGAGTCGACCGACTTGTAGCCGGTCTGCACCGGCTGGTCGACCGACTTGCGCCAGATCACGCCCGGCGCGACCTTCTCGATCGGCGAGCTGAGCTTGGCGCCGATCGGACCCTTGCCGTCGATCGGGTTGCCCAGCGCGTCGACCACGCGGCCGAGCAGCTCGGGACCGACCGGCACTTCGAGGATGCGGCCGGTGGTCTTGGCCACGTCGCCCTCGCGCAGGTGCTGGTATTCGCCCAGCACCACGGCGCCGACCGAGTCGCGCTCGAGGTTCAGCGCCAGCGCGAACGCGTTGCCCGGCAGCTCGATCATTTCGCCCTGCATCACGTCGGCCAGGCCGTGGATGCGCACGATGCCGTCGGACACGCTGATGATCGTGCCCTCGTTGCGGGCCTCCGCACCGAGCTTGAACTGCTCGATGCGGTTCTTGATCAGTTCGCTGATCTCGGACGGATTCAGGGTGGTGCTGGACATGGGTCGATATCCTGAAATTTGAAAGCCTTTTTTAAGAGTCCGGCCACGGACGGCCGGTTTTGCTCTTTCGCGAAAGGACTTCGCATGAAACCTTTAATTGTCCGACCATGGATGGCCGGTTTTTGCTCTTCGCGAAGCGGACTTCGCGTGAAACTCAACTTGCGAGGGCGCTGCCCAGGCGCTCGAGGCGCCCGCGCGCGGAACCATCGATCACTTCGCTGCCGGCGTCGATCACCACGCCGGCCAGCAGCGAGGCATCGACCGAGGTTTCCAGTTCGATCTCGCGCTTGAAGCGGCGCTTCAGCGAAGCCTTGAGCTGTTCGGCCTGCGCTGCGTCCAGTGCCATCGCGCTGGTCACCTTGACCAGCAGCTGCGACTCGGATTCGCGCCGGTACTGCTCGTACACCGCGGCCACTTCCGGCAGCAGCGCCATGCGGCGGTGCTCGGCCAATTCGGCAAGGAAGTGCGCGAACGGCGCATCGGCCGCCATCCCCTCAGGCAGGTGCAGCGCCACCAGCTGCGCCGCCTGCACGCGCGGATCGTTGCCCAGCGCGGCCACGCGCGGATCCGCCGCCACCTGGGCGGCGAACGCCAGCGCCTGCGACCACGCAGCCAGCGTGCCGGCGGCATGCGCCAGCTCGAACGCGGCGCGGGCGTAGGGACGGGCGAGGGTGATTGCCTGGGCCATGGATCAGACCTCGGCGGCGAGCTGGTCGAGCAGCGCCTTGTGCGTGGAGGCATCCACCTCGCGCTGCACGATCTTCGACGCGCCCTGCACCGCCAGCGCGCCCACGCGCTCGCGCAACTGCTCGCGCGCCTGCTGCGCCATCGCGGCGATGTCGTCCTGCGCGGCGGCCTTCAGCCGGTTGATCTCGACGATCGCGTCGGCGCGGGCCTTGTCGAGGATGCCGTTGGCCTGCTGCTGCGCCTTGTCGATGATCTCGGACGCCTGCTGGCGCGCCTTGCGGATCTCGTCCGCCACCTTGGCGTCGGCGTCCTTCAGCTCGGCGTGCGCACGCTCGGCGGCGCTGAGGCCCTCGGCGATCTTGATCTGCCGTTCCTCGATGGCCTTGGTGATGTGCGGCCAGATGAACTGGACGCAGAACCAGATGAGGATGGCGAAAGCAATCATTTCGCCGATCAGAGTGCCGTTGGGAAGCATCGCTGCGTTACCTGTAACGTGGATTTACGAGTACGGGCGCCAAAGCTCCCGCACGAGGCAACGGCGCCGCCGGGACGGCGCCGTGAGCCAGGGCGATCAGTGACCCGCCGCGGCCGTCAGGTTCGCCAGCAGCGGGTTCGCCACGGCGAAGTACATGGCCAGCGCCACGCCGATCAGGAACGCCGCGTCGATCAGGCCGGCCAGCAGGAACATGCGGCCCTGCAGCAGCGGCACCAGCTCGGGCTGGCGGGCGGCGGCTTCAAGGAACTTCGAACCCATGACGCCGATGCCGATACAGGCGCCGAGCGCACCGAGGCCGATGATCAGGCCGAGCGCGATGGCGGTGAAGCCTTGGACTTGAGCAATGTGAGCGACTAGTTCCACGGTGGTCTCCTCGAAAAAACGGTTTTGCGTTGAAGGGTTGAAACGAAATCAGTGATGATCGTGCGCCATCGAGATGTACACGATGGTCAGCACCATGAAGATGAAGGCCTGGATCGAGATGATCAGGATGTGGAAGATGCCCCACACCGTGTAGCCGATGATGCCGGCGCCGTACAGCGCCCAGCCGGCCACGCCCGCGCCCGCGCTGAACAGGCCGGCGATCAGCATGAACACCAGTTCGCCCGCGTACATGTTGCCGAACAGTCGCATCGCCAGGCTCACCGGCTTGGACACCAGCTCGACCAGGTTCAGCGCGAAATTGGGGAGCCACAGCAACGGATGCTTGCCGAACGGCGCAGTGAACAGCTCGTGCATGTAGCCGTTGAAGCCCTTGGCCTTGAAGCTGTAGACGATGATCAGCAGGAACACCGTGATCGACATCGCGAACGTCATGCTGGTGTCGGCGGTGGGCACGGCGCGGAAGTGGCCGATGCCGAACTTCTCGGTGATCCACGGCAGCAGGTCGACCGGCAGCAGGTCCATCGCGTTCATCAGGAACACCCAGACGAACACGGTCAGCGCCAGCGGGCCGAGGAAACGGCGATCGCCGTGGAACACGTCCTTGACCTGGCCGTCGACGAATTCGAGGATGATCTCGACGAAGGCCTGGCCCTTGCTTGGCACGCCGGAGGTGGCCTTGCGCGCCTTCGACCAGAACCACAGGCAGAACAGCACGCCCAGCGCCAGCGACACGGTGATCGAATCGATGTGCACCGCCCAGAAATCGCGGTGATCCGTGCCCACCGGAACGAGATGGGTCAAATGGTGCTGGATGTATTCGGTAAGACCGCCCGGCTCGCCTGCCATCTCTCAACCCTTGAATCTGAATGCCACCAGATAAACCGCGTAAGCAGCCACCAGCCCCGTCACGGCGGCCAGCGGCGGCAACTTGTACTTGAACAGGATCACCCCCAGCCCGCCGACGACCACTGCCCACTTCAGCAGCAAGCCGAGCAGCAGGCGGGCGAAAGCCGCCGCGCCGCCGACCAGCCGACCGAAGGCCTGCACGGACATCAGCGCGGTACCCAGCGCCACCGTGAATCCTCCGGCCGCAGCCGAGACCGCCTCCCGATGCCCCCTCAGCAGGAACACCGCGCCGACCATCGCCGCCACCGCAATCTGCAGCAGCACCGTGCGCAGTGCGAGGCGCCGACCGGCGTCGAGACTGTTGAGCACGTAATCTCTCCGCATCGGTTTCCACCAAGTGGCACCGATACAGCCACGAACCATGATCCAATCCGTAAAAGTATATCAGTGCCCCGCGCGCAGCGACAAGCCGAGCACGCTGCGGCAACTTGTCCTGCGGCCACCGGAAGGATCGTCGTTGTCGACTGATTCATCAAAAGAAATGGGCCGGACTGGGGAAGTCCGGCCCATGCTGCCGCGCGGGAGGGAGGGAGCCGCCGACAGGGGGCTACACAGGGCGCCGCCGCTTACTTCGCAGCGGTCTTTTTCGCGGCCGGCGCCGTCACCGCCTCGTTGGCGGCCTGGCGCTGTTCCTGCACCAGCGACTGCAACGATTCCGCAGCCTTCTGCGTCACGGCGATGATTTCCTGCGAAACCGCCACCGCGCGTTCGGCCTGCTCGCGGCTCAGGTTGGCGCCCTTTTCCCACAGGCTGCGCAGGGCATCGGCGTCGCGCGTCTCCAGCGCCTCGGCCACGAACGCGGCCGAATCACGCGCCTGCTGCTCCAGCGCCTTGAGCTGCAGCCCGGCGACCGTTTCCAGGCTCTTCAGGGCCAGCGACTGCGCCTTGAACGCGCCCTCGGTGACCTGCTTGGTATAAGCGAAAAACTGGTTGTTGAACTGCTGAGACATGAGCTTGCCCTCGCTGGGGTATGCGGGTAGTGGCAGGCACTCTAGCAAGCCTTTTTGTGCAGTGCAATATATTTTTTGTGAAGAAGCCAGACCAGTGGATAAATATTCAGGAAACACCGGATCTTGCGTACAACGAATCATCGTCGCGCCGCATCAAAGATCCGTCCGCCTGCAACTGGCGCCGGAAGTGCAGGTCTCGTGCACCACCACCTTGTCCAAGCCGGGAAGCCGCGGTTCCAGCCGCCGGAAAATCCAGCGCGCCAGCATCTCGCTGGTGGGATTCTCCAGCCCCTCGACCTCGTTGAGGTAGTGGTGGTCGAGCTGCTCGAACAGCGGCGCGAAGGCTGCCTTCACGTCGGCGAAGTCCATCACCCAGCCGCTGTGTGCGTCGGGCTCGCCCGCCACGTGCACTTCCACGCGGAACGAGTGCCCGTGCAGGCGCGCGCACTTGTGCCCGGGCGGCACATTGGGCAAACGGTGCGCCGCCTCGATCTGGAAAACCTTGAAGATATGCATGCCGCTGCTCCGGCGATCCGTCGACCGCGAATCGCACGGGCGCGGGATGGAGCGCATGGTGGCTATGGGTGGACTCGAACCACCGACCCCAGCATTATGAGTGCTGTGCTCTAACCGGCTGAGCTACATAGCCATGGGGGAAGGCCGCCGCACCGGATCGCATGGATCCCGGAGGCGGGGCGCGGCAGTTTAATGGCGACCACGCTCCGGTTCAAGTTCCCGGCTTGCCGCGCTCCGGCGCACATGGTTGAATCGGGCCATCGCCTTGCGCGCGCCGACTGCCGCCGGCGCGCGCCACGGCCCGAGGATGACGAGATGATCGACGTCGATGGCTACCGTCCCAATGTGGGCATCGTGCTGCTGAATGCGGACGGCCGCCTGTTCTGGGCGCGCCGCATCAACCGCGACGGCTGGCAGTTCCCGCAGGGCGGCATGCGCAGCGACGAGACGCCGCTGGAAGCGATGTACCGCGAACTGGAAGAGGAAACCGGCCTGGCGCCCGAACACGTCGAGGTGGTGGCCTCCACCCGCGGCTGGCTGCGCTACAAGCTGCCGCAACGCTACGTGCGCCACCACCAGCACCCCACCTGCATCGGCCAGAAGCAGGTGTGGTTCCTGCTCAGGCTGGTCAGCGACGAGGACGCGCTGCGGCTGGACGCGGCCGACAAGCCCGAGTTCGACATCTGGCGCTGGGTGGACTTCTGGTACCCGGCCGCCCACGTGGTGAACTTCAAGCGGCAGGTGTACGAGCGCGCCCTGCGCCACTTCGCGCCGCTGGTGGAAGGCCTGTGCCGGGTCGAACTGGGCAATGCGCCGCCACGCGAGGCCGGCGACGCCCCCGCGGGCCAGTCGCCGCACGGCTGGCGCGTTGCCTGAACCGCGTCGCGCCGACGGCGCCCCATGGTTGACAATCATTCGCATTTGCGTTCTGATGCGCGCCATGTACATCTGCCTGTGCAACGCCGTCACCGATCACGACATCCGTCGCGAAGTCGCCGACGGCGTGCGCAGCCTCGCCGAACTGCAGGCGCGCACCGGTTGTTCGGATTGCTGCGGCTGCTGCGAGCCCGAGGCCCGCGCCTGCCTCGCGCAGGCCGTCGAGCAGCACGAGTCCGTTGCGGCACTGCCCGCCTTCGTCGCGGTCGCCTGAACCCGCCCGTCGCGCGCTCGTACGCGCAAACCATTGCCATTCGCGTTCCGTCCGCCACCGGGCGGACTTCGTATAGTCCGCACATTCCCCATC
The DNA here is from genome assembly GCA_001598015.1 of Dorcoceras hygrometricum. Classification (NCBI taxonomy): domain Eukaryota; kingdom Viridiplantae; phylum Streptophyta; class Magnoliopsida; order Lamiales; family Gesneriaceae; genus Dorcoceras; species Dorcoceras hygrometricum. The sequence continues at coordinate 65,813 of KV020105.1, read as the reverse complement.
AGCGGAGACGGCCATGAAGGGCGACGCCAAGGTCATCGAATTCCTCAACAAGGTGCTCTACAACGAGCTGACCGCGATCAACCAGTACTTCCTGCATTACCGCATGTTCAAGGACTGGGGCTACACGGAGCTGGCCGAGCACGAGTACAAGGAATCGATCGAGGAAATGAAGCATGCCGACCGCCTGATCGAGCGCATCCTGTTCCTCGACGGCCTGCCCAACCTGCAGCACCTGGGCAAGCTGCGCATCGGCGAGAACGTGCTGGAGTGCATCCAGGGCGACCTCGACCTGGAACTGGCCGCGGCCAAGGACCTGCGCGCCGCGATCGCGCACAGCGAAGGCATCGCCGACTACGTCAGCCGCGACCTGTTCAAGGGCATCCTGCACGACGAGGAAGAGCACATCGACTGGCTGGAGACCCAGCAGAGCCTGGTCAAGGACATCGGCGCGGAGCGCTACCTGCAGAGCAAGATGCAGAGCTGAGCGCCTGCCGCAACGCATGATGGTCATGCCACGGCAAGGCGGGCGAAGTATGCTTGTACCGTCCGTCCGCGACCCCACCTGAGTGCCATGGATACCGTCGTCCCGCTTCCCTCCGTTCCCGACTACCGCAGCAGCGGCGCGCCGCTGCTGTTCACCGAGGCCGCCGCGCGCAAGGTGCACGAGCTGATCGCGGAAGAGGGCAACCCCGCGCTGAAGCTGCGCGTATACATCTCCGGCGGCGGCTGCTCTGGCTTCCAGTACGGCTTCACCTTCGACGAAGCCCAGGCCGAGGACGACTTCGCGCTGGAGCGCGAGGGCGTGACCCTGTTGTGCGATCCGCTGTCGCTGCAATATCTCACCGGCGCCGAGATCGACTACAGCGAGAACCTCGGCGGCTCGCAGTTCGTGATACGCAACCCGAACGCGAAGACCACCTGCGGCTGCGGTTCCTCGTTCTCCGCCTGAACATGGGCGCGTCGACGCAGGGCAACGCCTTCGCCGGACTCAGCCTGATCCTCGACCGCATGGCCGAACGCCGCGACGACGCGGCGTGGATCGCTGCGCAATCCGACGCGCCCGACGCGCGCTTCCTGCTGTTGGACCCCGCGGGTCGCGCCTATCTGCATGCCGACCGCGACACGCTGCGCTGGCTCGACGCCGGCGAGCGGCGGCGGCTGTGCGCCGGAACGCCGGCCTGGCTGCTCGGCATCGCCGGCGGCCGCCCGCATTTCCTGCTCGCGCTGGCGGACGACGCAGACGCGCAGGCGCTGGAAGCGGAACTGGCCGCACGCCGTGCCAGCCTGCGCGAAGCCGGCCTGCTGTTGCCCGCCGACGAGGCCGGCCTGTTCGCCTATGCCAAGGGCCTGGCGCACTGGCAACGCGAGACGCGGCATTGCGCCTGCTGCGGCGCGCCGCTCGCCATCGTTTCCGCCGGCCACCGCATGCACTGCACGAATACCGCCTGCGGCCGCATGCATTTCCCGCGCACCGACGCGGCGATCATCGTGATCGTGGAACACGAAGGCGCCTGCCTGCTCGGCCGCCAGGCCAGCTGGCCGCCCGGCCGCTATTCCACCCTGGCCGGCTTCGTCGAGCCGGGCGAGGCACTGGAAGATGCGGTGCGCCGCGAGGTGGCCGAGGAATCCGGCGTGATCGTCGGCGAGGTGCACTACCACTCCTCGCAACCCTGGCCGATGCCGGCCTCGCTGATGGTGGGCTTCACCGCCATCGCGCGCGATCCCGCGATCCGCCTGCGCGACCGCGAACTGGAAGACGCACGCTGGTTCACCCCGCGCCAGATCGCCGACGGCATCGCCGACGGCAGCTTCCTGCCGTCCACGCCGCTGTCGGTGTCCTACCGGTTGCTGCAGCACTGGCTGCGCGAGCGCGCCGGGATCGAGCTCGACGCCTTGCTCGCGGTACGTGCCGAACACGCCTGAACCGGACCACGCCGCCGACATCACGTGCCGGCAAGGAGCCTCGCATACAATGCAGCGACCCCCGGGATTGCCCGCACTCCCGTGTCGTCACTTCAATCGTGGACCGATGCCCATTCCCCGGAATCAACCCGGGCCCATCCATGGAATTCCTCCGCGTAACTTCCGCCCTTCCCCGGTCTGCGCGCAAACAGCTGCGGCAAGACATTGAACAGGCTCTAACATGGCTATACGTCTGCTCGTCGCCTTGATCGCCCTCGGCCTGCTGCACTGGCAGCCGCGGCTCGCACATTGGCGCAACGACGCCGGCTTCCGCCGCTGGGTGGCGCAGCTGGGCGACACCAGCGGCACGGGCCGCGTGGTGCTGGCGCTGGGACTGCCGCTGGTGCTGTGCGCACTGGCGCTGTGGCTGCTGCGGCTGCCCCCGCTGGCCGACCTGCTGACCCTGCTGTTCGCGCTGGCGGTGCTGCTGTTCTGCTTTGGCCCGCATGCCTACGAGGCCGATCTGGAAACGATCCTGGCCGCGCCGGACGGCGCCAGCCGCGAAGCCGCCGCACAGGCGCTGGGCGAGGACGGCGCACACGTGGAGTGGCATGCGGCCGGACTCGGCGAGGCCACCGCCTATGCCGCGCTGCGCCGGCGCTTCGGCGTGCTGTTCTGGTTCTTCCTGCTCGGCCCGCTGGGCGCGCTGCTGTACCGGCTGACGCGCGCACTGGGCCACGACGATACCTTGCACCTGGATACCGAGGCCCGTGGCGCGGCGCGCCGTTTCGCCAACGCGCTGGACTGGATCCCCGCGCAGTTGCTGGTGTTCACGCTGGCCCTGGTCGGCCACTGGGACGCCGTGATCGGCGCGTGGCGCCGCTGGCACCAGCAAGCCCTGCCGAACAGCTGGCTCAATGAAGGCCCCGGCTTCCTCGGCGCCGCCGCGCGCGCGGACATCCAGGTCGACATCGAGGGCGGCGAGGGCTACGCCGAGGAACGCAGCGACACGCTGCACGAACTGCGCCGCCTGCGCGGCGCCCTGCTGCGCGCCCTGCTGGCCTGGCTCAGCGTGGTGGCGCTGATCGTGATCGGCGGCTGGCTGCGCTGAACCCGCTGCCTCTCCCCGGCCACGTGGGGCCGGGGCGCTAGAGCCTGTTCAAAGTCTCCCCGTGGCCCGCGCCGGGAACTGTTTGCACGCAGGCCAAGGAAGAGTGAAGGAGTGGACGTCGGTCCACGACTGAGGGATGACGCCGGCATGCGGGCAAACAGACCCGGCCCTTCGGGTTGCCTTGCCATGGCCGCCAGGTGGCAGTGCGTGGCGCAGTGCCTGGCTGGCTGGCAGGTCAAGCCGCGCACTGCCACCTGGCGGCCATGGCAAGGCAACGCGGGTTACGGGGAGACTTTGAACAGGCTCTTAGCGTTCCAGGATCGCGGTGACGCCCATGCCGCCGGCGGTGCAGATCGAGATCAGGCCGCGGCCCGAGCCCTTCTGCTCCAGCAGCTTCGCCAGCGTGGCGACGATGCGTGCGCCGGTGGCTGCGAACGGGTGGCCAACGGCAAGGCTGGAGCCGTGCACGTTGAGCTTGGCCGGGTCGATCGCGCCCAGCGGCGCGTCCAGGCCCAGCCGCTGCTTGCAGTAATCGGCCGACTCCCACGCGCGCAGCGTGCACAGCACCTGGGCGGCGAAGGCCTCGTGGATCTCGTAGTAGTCGAAGTCCTGCAGGGTGAGGCCATTGCGCCTGAGCAGGCGCGGCACCGCCACGGTCGGCGCCATCAGCAGGCCTTCGCCGTGCACGAAATCCACCGCGGCCACCTCGGCATCGCGGAACCATGCCTGCACCTTGAGGCCGCGCTGCGCGGCCCAGTCCTCGCTGGCCAGCAGCACGGCCGCGGCGCCGTCGGAAAGGCCGGTGGAATTGCCGGCGGTCAGCGTGCCCCGACCCGAGGTCTTGTCGAACGCGGGCTTCAGCGCGGCGAGTTTCTCCAGGCTGCTATCCGGGCGCAGGAAGCCGTCGCGCCGGATGCCGCGGAACGGCACGATCAGGTCCTCGAAGAAACCTGCCTCGTAGGCGGCGGCGAGCTTGCGGTGGCTGTCCAGCGCCAGCCGGTCCTGCGCCTCGCGGCCGACCTGCCACTGCTTCGCCATCTGCTCGCAGTGGTCGCCCATCGATTTGCCGGTGCGCGGCTCGGCCACGCCGGGGAAGGAAGGCTTGAGCTCCTTCAGCGAGAAACGGTGCAGGGCGATCTTCAGCTTGTCCAGCGGCGCCTTCGCGCGGTTGATCGCCAGCAGGCGCTTGCGCAGGCGGGTGCCGTAGACGATCGGCACGTCGCTGGTGGTGTCCGAGCCGGCGGCGATGCCGGCCTCGATCTGCCCCACGGCGATCTTGTTCGCCACGATGATCGCGTTGTCGAGCGAGGTGCCGCAGGCGCGCGCGGTGGTGATGCCCGGCGTGGTGGCGGCGAGGCCGGAGGAGAGCAGCGCCTCGCGCGCGAGGTTCCAGTCCGAGGCGTGCTTGATCACCGCACCCAGCGCCACCTCGCCCAGCTCCACGCCGTGCAGGCCGTAGCGCTCCACCAGGGCGCCGAGCACCTTCACCGACATGCCAAAGTTGCCCACGTCGGCGTAGGCGGTGTTGTTGCGACAGAACGGAATCCGCACACCGCCGATCACGCCCACGCGCCGTTGCATCTGTTCCATCTCCGGGACGATCCAGAACCAAGCACTGCGTGCAAGGCTAACCTGCCCCGCCGGATGGCGAAAGCACGCCGCGCGGCGCGGCCGTGTTCCGTTCACGAAACCGGGCGCCATCGGGCCGCTTGCTAGAATGGCGGCTTTCCCCTCCCGGATTTCCCCGCCGTGGAAGCCTCCACCCTGATTGCCCTGCCCATCGTGCTCGCACTGGAGCCGGCGGCCGGCGCCGCGCCGCGCGCCACCCTGAGCCGCGACGAGGCGGAGGCGCTGGCCGGCCTGGTCGCCGCCGACCTGCACGCGCTGCTGCCGCAGGTGGCGCAGGCGCGGCTGGTGCTGGCCGGCGCGCTGTTCGATCCGGTGGAGCTGCTGCGCCCCGGCTTCCCGGTGTGGGCCACGCTGGACGAGCTGGGCCGCCGCGTGCCGCGCGCCGGCGTGGAACAGGTGGTAGCGTTCGGCAGCCACGAGGGCCGCATGCCGGCGCTGCCGCTGGAACCCGCGCCGCAGTTCGCCGACGGCCCGATGCGCCTGCTGCCGCTGTCGCTGCTGGCGCCGGAGGAACTGGCGGAAGAACTCTCCGAGCAGGTCGAAGTGCAGCTGGTCGGCCGCGGCGAGGCCGGCGCGCGCACCGCCGACTGGCTGATGCGCACGCTGGGCGTGCAGCTGGAACATGCGCGCTACCTCAGCCGCAACGACCTGATGGCGCTGACCTGCGTTCAGTACGAGCACGTCAACCTCGCGCCGCTGTGGAGCCTGCTGGAGGCGGCCCTGCTCACGCCGTACCGCGAAGAGGCCGTGCTCAGCGCGCGCGGCCTCGCGCTGCGCTACGAAGGCGGCCGGGTGCTGGCGCAATCGCCCGCCGCATGGCTGGCGGCGCAGGACGGCGATCCCGCGCAACGGGCGCACGACTTCGCCGGCATCGTGTTCGAACTGCGCCAGTACGCCGCCCTGCTGGACGCGCACGCCCTGCCGCTGCGCCTGCAGTCGGCGCCGGACGCAGACAGCGGGGCGGGTTGGCTGCTGGAAGCGCTGGCCGCGGCCGATCCGGCGTACGACGCGCCGCGGCTGTACGCCCACGAGGCGCCCGGCCTCGGCGTGGTCGCAGTCACCGTCGCACAGCGTGTCGAAAGCAGCCGTGCGCATGTGCTCGCCCACGGCTATCCGCTACAGCCGCGGGCGCTGGGTCCGCTGCTGGCGACGCTGGCCGAACGCTACGGCAGCTCCGCCGAACTGCAGGCGCCGGGCCGCATCGTGCTGGACGAACACGGCCGGCTTGCCGTGCCGGCCGCACCGCTGCACTGAAGCACCGCGAGCGCACCCTGTGCGCGCATGCCCTGCGGCTTGATCGAAGCCAGGGGCATGCGCGCGCAGGGTGCGCTCCTGCAGAATTCCCCGCGCCTCGCGCAGGTTTTCAGAACACCTGCTCGTACATCGCGTAATGGCAGGGGCGCATGCCCAGCCGCTCGTAGGTGGCCTGCGCGCGGCGGTTCTCCGTCTCCACGTACAAGCGCAGGCTGGCGGCACGTGCGGCGCGGGCGCGGCGCTCCACCTCGGCATACAGCGCGCGGAACACTCCGTCGCGGCGCGCCGCCGGCACCACGTACACGCTCTGGATCCACCAGTAGTCGCCGTTGCGCCAGTCGCTCCACTCGAAGGTGACCAGCAGGCCGCCCAGCGCCGCACCATCGCGTTCGGCGACGAGGTAGAAGCCACGCTGCGGCTGCTCGAACACCCCGCGCACGCCGCGCTCCAGCACGGCCGGATCGAGCGCAAGGCCCTCGGTCTCGCGCGCCATCGCCGCGTTCCAGGCGCACAACGCGGGAATGTCGGCAACGGTGGCGGGACGGATCGACAGCGGCATCTTCGTGTTTCCGGGGGAGACCTGTCTTGCATGGTAGCGCGCGCCGCCTTCACGTCCGGCCGCGTAAGGTCGGTCGAGGTCGGCGCGGACATGCGCGCCGGCGTCTTCACCGCGATCCGCTCGCGACGAGCCGATCACGTCGAACCTGGCAGGAAACCGCAGTGAACATCACCAGACTCCCCGAGCTGCTGCGCTTGCGCCGGCTGCGCGCGTTCCGCCGCCGCCGCGCCGCGCGGCGCGCCCGGCACGAGCCGGAGCCGGCGCTGCGCGCGGAGCTGTTCAGCGTCGAGCAGATGGAGCGCCACGGCCGCGCCCTGGCCGCCCAGCACCGGCTGAGCCCGGGCCGCCACGCCGATCTGCTGCTGGCGCGACTGGCCGACAACGAAGCGGTACTGATCCACGCCTGCGAGCGGCTCACCCCTGCCGCCCGCCAGGGCCGCCGCATCACGCCGGCGGGCGAATGGTTGCTGGACAATTTCTATCTGGTCGAGGAACAGGTGCGCATCGCCCGCCGCCACCTGCCCAAGGGCTACAGCCGCGAACTGCCGCGCCTCGCGCACGGACCGTCGGCAGGCTTGCCGCGGGTGTACGACATCGCGCAGGAAGTGATCGCGCACGGCGACGGCCGCGTCGACATCGCCAGCCTGCGCCGCTTCGTCAACGCCTACCAGACGGTGGCGCCGCTGAAACTGGGCGAGCTGTGGGCGATCCCGATCATGCTGCGCCTCGCGCTGATCGAGAACCTGCGCCGCGTCGCCGCACGGGTGATCGCCGACTGGCGCGACCGCGGCAAGGCCGCGCGCTGGGCCGACCGCCTCACCGCCGCCGCCGAGCGCGATCCCGCCGGCGTGGTGCTGGTGGTGGCCGACATGGCGCGCACCGGTCCGCCGATGAGCGGGCCGTTCGTGGCCGAGCTGTCGCGCCGGCTGCACGGCCAGGGCCCGGCGCTGGCGCTCCCGCTGGGCTGGATCGAGCAGCGCCTCGCGCAATCGGGCCTCAGCGTCGAACAGCTGGTGCAGCTGGAGGCGCAACAGCAGGCGGCAAGCCAGGTGTCGATCGGCAACAGCATCGGCAGCCTGCGCGCGCTGTCGGCGATCGACTGGCGCGCCTTCGTCGAGCGCACCAGCCTGGTCGAGCGCACGCTGCGGCAGGATCCCGCCGGCGTCTACGCGGCGATGGATTTCGCCACCCGCGACGACTACCGCCATGCGGTGGAACGGCTGGCGCGCCGGCACCGGCTGGACGAACGCGCGGTGGCCGAAGCGGCGATCGCACTGTGCCGCCGCGCCGTCGACGACGACGCTCCGCCGCTGCAGCGCCATGCCGGCCACTGGCTGATCGCCGCGGGCCGGCCTGCGCTGGAACGGGAGCTCGGCGTGCACGCGCCGCCCGGCGAACTGCTGCGCCGGGGCTTCGACCGCGCGCCGCTGCCGATCTACCTGGGCCTGCTGGCCGTGCTCACGTTCGGGTTCGCACAGCCGCTGCTGGCCACGGTGGCGCGCGACGGCTTCCCGCTGTGGGCGCTGCTGGTCGTCGCGCTGCCCGCCGTGCTGGTGGCCAGCCAGCTCGCGCTGAGCCTGCTGAACTGGCTGGCCACGCTGAGCCTGCGGCCGCAGCGGCTGGCGCGCATGGATTACGCCGACGGCATTCCCGCCGAGGCGCGCACGCTGGTGGCGGTGCCCTGCCTGCTCGGCGACGCGCGCGACGTGGAAACGCAGGTCGAGGCGCTGGAAGTGCGCTTCCTCGGCAACCGCGACGAACGCCTGCACTTCGCCCTGCTCACCGACTTCGGCGACGCCGACGCGGAGAACCTGCCCGGCGACGACGCCCTGCTGCGGCTGGCGCGTCTGCGCATCGAGGCGCTCAACGAACGCCACGCCGACAACGGCATCGACCGCTTCTTCCTGCTGCACCGGCCGCGCCGCTGGAACCCGGGCGAGCGGTGCTGGATGGGCCGCGAGCGCAAGCGCGGCAAGCTGGCCGACCTCAATGCGGTCCTGCGCGGCCAGGGCGAGGGATGCTTCCAGCTGATCGCCGGCGACCTCGCCGCGTTGCCGCCGGTACGCTACGTGATCACGCTGGACACCGACACCCAGCTGCCGCGCGACGCCGCCGCGCAGTTCGTGGGCACGCTGGACCATCCGCTCAACCGCCCGCACTACGACCCGCGCAAGGGCCGCGTCACCACCGGCCACGGCATCCTGCAGCCGCGCGTGGGCATCAGCCTGCCCAGCACCGCGCGTTCGCGCTACGCGCGGCTGTTCGGCAGCGACGCCGGCATCGACCCCTACACGCGGATGGTCTCCGACGTGTACCAGGACGTGTTCGGCGAAGGCTCGTTCATCGGCAAGGGCATCTACGACATCGATGCGTTCGAGGCCTCGCTGGACGGGCGCTTCCCGGACAACCGCATCCTTAGCCACGACCTGATCGAGGGCTGCCACGCACGCTCCGCCCTGCTCAGCGACGTGCAGTTGTACGAGGAACACCCGGTGCGCTACCAGGACGACGTGCAGCGCCGGCACCGCTGGATCCGCGGCGACTGGCAGCTGCTGCCCTGGCTGTTGCCGTGGGCTCCGGCCGCCAACGGCCGCTGGCGGCGCAACGCGCTCAGCGCGTTGTCGCGCTGGAAGATCCTCGACAACCTGCGCCGCAGCCTGGTGCCCGCCGCGCTGCTGGCGCTGCTCGCGCTGGGCTGGCTGGCGCTGACCCCGGTGCTGTCGTGGACGCTGGCGGTGCTGGCCATGGTACTGGTGCCGCCGCTGCTCTCGGCGCTGCTGGAGCTGGTGCAGAAACCGCGCGACGTGCAGCTGGACCAGCACCTGCGCGCCGCGCTGACCGCCGCCGGGCAACACCTCGGCCGCATCGTGCTGCACCTCGCGTGGCTGCCGCACGAGGCGCTGTACAGCCTCGACGCCATCCTGCGCACGCTCTGGCGCATGCTGGCGAACCACCGCCACCTGCTGCAATGGCGCAGCTCGGCCGAAGTGGCGCGCAGCAGCCGCCACACGCAAGGCGCGCTGTGGCGGTTGCTGTGGATCGCGCCTTGCGCGGCGCTGCTGCTGTGCGCGCTGCTCATCGCGCGGCGGCCGGCGGCACTGCCGGCCGCCGCGCCGCTGCTGGTGCTGTGGCTGCTCGCGCCCACGCTGGCCTGGTGGATCGGCCTGCCCCGCCGCGCACGCACGACCGCGCCGAGCGCCGCACAGCGGCAGTTCCTGCGCCAGCTCGCGCGGCGCACCTGGGCCTTCTTCGACACCGAGGTGAATGCGGAGCACCACTGGTTGCCGCCGGACAATATCCAGGAACAGCCGGTGGCGGCCGTCGCCCGGCGCACCTCGCCCACCAATATCGGCCTGGCGCTGCTGGCGAACCTCGCCGCGCACGACTTCGGCTGGCTGGGCACCGGCCGCCTGCTGGAACGCAGCGCGCATACGCTGGACACGCTGCAGGCGCTGCCGCGCCATCGCGGCCACTGGTACAACTGGTACGACACGCAGAGCCTGCAGCCGCTGCCGCCGCTGTACGTGTCGACGGTGGACAGCGGCAATCTCGCCGGCCACCTGCTCACCCTGCGCCCCGGCCTGCTGGAACTCGTCAACGAACCGGTGTTCCGCGATGCCGCGCTGCGCGGCCTGCGCGACAGCTGGCGCGTGCTGCAGGCCGCATGGCCGCAGGGCGACCTCGCCACCACGCCGCTGCGCGAACTCGACGCCGCACTGGCCGCGCCGCCCGCCACCACCGGCGCGGCGCTGGCCATACTGGAACGCCAGCTGGCGCACGCGCAGGCAGCCGCGCCGCCGGACGACGAGGAAGCCGCGTTCTGGCTCGCCGCGCTGCAGGCGCAATGCCGCGAACTGCTGGAGGAAACACGCGCCTTCCACCTCGACCCACCCGCGGACGACGACGGCGGCTTCCAGGGCATCCCCAGCCTGCGCCAACTCGCGCGCATCGAACCGCTGTGCTGGCCGGGCACGGCGCAGGCCGAGCTGCGCCGCGAGCGGGCGCGTGAGCGCATCGCGCGCATCGAACAGCTGGCGCAGCAGGCCGGCGCGCTGGCGCAGATGGACTGGCGCTTCCTGTACGACGGCGCGCGTGACCTGCTGGCGATCGGCTACAACGTGGACGAACGCCGGCTCGACGCCGGCTATTACGACCTGCTCGCCTCCGAGGCGCGGCTGGCCAGCTTCGTGGCGATCGCGCAGGGCCAGCTGCCGCAGGACAACTGGTTCACCCTGGGCCGCCTGCTCGCCACCAGCGACGGCGAGCCGGTGCTGCTGTCGTGGACCGGCTCGATGTTCGAATACCTGATGCCGGCGCTGGTGATGCCCGGCTACGAAGGCAGCCTGCTCGACCAGAGCTGCCGTGCCGCAGTGGCGCGGCAGATCGACTACGGTCGCCGGCTCGACCTGCCGTGGGGCGTATCCGAATCCGGCTACAACGCGTTCGACGCCCACCTCAACTACCAGTACCGCGCGTTCGGCGTGCCGGGGCTGGGGTTGAAGCGCGGGCTGGGCGACGACGTGGTGATCGCGCCCTACGCCAGCATGATGGCCGCGATGATGGCGCCCGCCGCCGCCGCGCGTAACCTGCAGCAGCTCGCCGCGCGCGGCCTGGCCGGCCGCTACGGCATGTACGAGGCGCTGGACTGCACGCCGGCGCGCGTGCCGCGCGGCCAGGACAGCGTGGTGGTGCGCTCGTTCATGGTGCACCACCAGGGCATGGGCCTGCTGGCGCTGGACCACGCCCTGCTCGGCCAGCCGATGCAGCGGCGCTTCGCCGCCGATCCGCAGTTCCGCGCCACCAGCCTGCTGCTGCAGGAGCGCGTGCCGCGCACCGCGGCGGAATACCTGCACGCCACCGGCTTCCCCGAACTGACCGAGGGTCCACGCACCGCCGAGGCGCGGTTGCGCGTGTTTATCGACCCGGACCGGCCGCGCCCCGCCGTGCAGTTGCTGTCCAACGGCCGCTACCACGTGATGGTGTCCAGCGCCGGCGGCGGCTACAGCCGTTGCCGCGAGCTGGCGGTGACCCGCTGGCACGAGGACGTCACGCGCGACCACTGGGGCATGTTCGGCTATTTGCGCGACGTGGCCAGCGGCGCGTACTGGTCGGTGGCGCACCAGCCGGTGTGCCGCAAGACCGAGCTGCACGAGGCGATCTTTTCCGACGCCCGCGCCGAGTTCCGCGTGCGCGAACGCGATTTCGACGCGCACACCGAGATCGTGGTGTCGCCGGAGGACGACATCGAACTGCGCCGCACCCGCCTCACCAACCGTGGCCGCAACCGCCGCGTGATCGAGCTGACCACCTATGCCGAGGTGGTGCTGGCGCCGCCCGTGGCCGACGCCCTGCACCCCGCCTTCAGCAAGCTGTTCGTCGAGACCGAGCTGCTGCCCGAGCTGCAGGCCATCGTGTGCAGCCGCCGGCCGCGCGCGGCCGGCGAGGCGGTGCCGTGGCTGTGCCACCTGCTCGCGCTGCACGGCGCCGACGTGGAGGCGATCTCCTACGAGACCGACCGCGCCCGTTTCCTCGGCCGCGGCCGCGAGCCGTCGCGGCCGCTGGCGATGGAACAGGAGGCGCTTTCCGACAGCGCCGGCGCGGTGCTCGACCCGGTGGTGGCGATCCGCTGCCGCATCGCGCTGGAGCCGGAGCAGTCGGCCACGCTGGACGTGGTCACCGGCCTCGCCGACAGCCGCGAGGCCTGCCTGCGGCTGATCGGCAAGTACCGCGACCGCCACCTCGCCGACCGCGTGTTCGACCTGGCCTGGACGCACAGCCAGGTGCTGCTGCGCCAGCTCAACGCCAGCCTGGCCGAGGCGCAGCTGTACGAGCACATGGCCACCGCGATCCTCTATCCCAATGCCACGCTGCGCGCGGAAAGCGGCGTGCTGGCGGCGAACCGCCGCGGCCAGTCCGGCCTGTGGGGCCAGGGCGTGTCCGGCGACCTGCCGATCGTGCTGCTCGGCATCGCCGACCCCGCGCACATCGAGCTGGTGCGCCAGGTGCTGCAGGCACACGCATACTGGCGGCTGAAGGGGCTGGCGGTGGACCTGGTGATCTGGAACGAGGACCGCGCCGGCTATCGCCAGGAACTGCAGGACGCGATCCTCGGCCTGGTTTCTTCGGGCAGCGAGGCGGCCCTGCTCGACCGCCCCGGCGGCATCTTCGTGCGCCCGGCGCAACTGCTCTCCGGCGAGGACCGGCTGGTGATGCTGGCCGCCGCGCGCATCGTGCTGGCCGACCACCGCGGCAGCCTCGCCGAACAGGTGCAGCGGCGCCGGGTGGAGGCCACGCTGCCGCCGCTGGTGCCGGAATGGGCGCGCCGCGCCGCGCAGGCCGCCGCGCCGCCCGCGAACGCCGCGCTGCCGCAGCTGCCGCCGGGCCACTTCGCCGCGGACGGGCGCGAGTACGTGATCGTGCTCGATCCCGGCCGGCCCACGCCCGCGCCCTGGGCGAACGTGCTGGCGAACCCGCGCTTCGGCACGGTGCTCTCCGAGAGCGGCAGCGCCTATACGTGGAGCGAGAACGCGCACGAATTCCGCCTCACGCCCTGGCACAACGATCCCGTCGGCGACGGCGGCGGCGAGGCGCTGTACCTGCGCGACGAGGACGACGGCCGCTACTGGTCGCCCACCCCGCTGCCCTGCCGCGGCAGCGGCCGCTACGTGACCCGCCACGGCTTCGGCTACAGCGTGTTCGAGCATGTCGAGGACGGCATCCGCAGCGAGCTGTGGATGTACGTGGCGGTCGACGCGCCGGTGAAGTTCTTCCAGCTGAAACTGCGCAACGACTCCGGCCGTGCGCGCCGGCTCTCGGTGACGGCCTACGTGGAATGGCTGCTCGGCGACCTGCGCGAAAAGACCGCGATGCACGTGGTCACCGAAGCCGAGCCGCGCAGCGGCGCCCTGCTCGCGCGCAACGCGTACAACGCCGAATTCCCCGGCCGCGTGGCCTTCCTCGACCTCGACGCCGAGGAACGCAGCATGGCCGGCGACCGCGGCGAGTTCATCGGCCGCAATGGCAGCCTCGCGGCGCCCGCCGCGCTGGGCCGCGCGCAGCTTTCCGGCCGGCTCGGCGCAGGGCTGGACCCCTGCGGCGCGCTGCAGGGCCGGCTCGCGCTGGACGACGGCGAAGAACGCAGCGTGACGATCCGCCTCGGCGTGGGCCGCGACGCCGCCGATGCCGCCGCGCTGGCACAGCGCTACCGCGGCGGCGCCGCCGCGATCGAGGCACTGGAGCAGGTACACGCGCAATGGGAGCGCCTGCTCGGCGCGGTGCAGGTGCGCACCGCCGAGCCCGCGCTGGACGTGCTCGCCAATGGCTGGCTGCCCTACCAGGCCCTGGCCTGCCGCTGCTGGGCACGCAGCGGCTACTACCAGAGCGGCGGCGCGTTCGGCTTCCGCGACCAGCTGCAGGATTCGATGGCCCTGCTGCACGCCGCGCCGGAACTGGCGCGCAGCCAGCTGCTGCTGAGCGCCGCGCACCAGTTCCCCGAAGGCGACGTGCTGCACTGGTGGCATCCGCCGCTGGACCGCGGGGTGCGCACGCGCTGTTCCGACGACTACCTGTGGCTGCCGCTGGCCGCCGCGCGCTACGTGCTGGCCAGCGGCGACCGTGCAGTGCTGGACGAGGTGGTGGGCTACATCGAGGGCCGCCCGCTGCACGCCGACGAGGAATCCTGGTACGACCTGCCGCAACATTCGCCGCTGGCCGAACCGCTGTACCGCCACTGCGTGCGCGCGATCGAGCGCGGCCTCTCCGAACGCGGCCCGCACGGCCTGCCGCTGATCGGCAGCGGCGACTGGAACGACGGCATGAACCGCGTAGGCGAGCGCGGCATCGGCGAAAGCGTGTGGCTGGGCTGGTTCGAATGCGCGCTGCTGGCCGACTTCGCCGAAGTCGCCGGGCTGCGTGGCGACGCCGGGTTCGCGCAACGCTGCCGCGACGAGATCGCCACGCTGCGCACGGCGCTGGAACGGCACGGCTGGGACGGCGCCTGGTACCGTCGCGCGTACTTCGACGACGGCGCGCCGCTGGGTTCCAGCAGCAACGAGGAATGCCGCATCGACTCCATCGCGCAGAGCTGGTCGGTGCTCAGCGGCGCCGGCGAACCCGAACGCCAGCGCCAGGCGATGGAAGCGCTGGACCGCCACCTGGTGCTCCGCGACGCCGGCCTGGTGCAGCTGCTCGAGCCGCCGTTCGACCGGTCCCGCCTCGACCCCGGCTACATCAAGGGCTACCTGCCCGGCGTGCGCGAGAACGGCGGCCAGTACACCCATGCCGCGATCTGGGCCGCGATGGCCTTTGCCAAGCTCGGCGATGCCGCGCGCGCCTGGGAGCTGGCGCGCATGATCGCGCCCACCCGCCGCGGCGAGGACGCCGCGCAGATCGAAACCTACAAGGTGGAGCCCTACGTGGTCTGCGCCGACGTCTACGCCATCCCCCCGCACACCGGCCGCGGCGGCTGGAGCTGGTACACCGGCTCCGCCGGCTGGCTGTACCGCCTGCTGATCGAATCCCTGCTCGGCCTGAACCTCGAAGGCGGCAAGCTGCGCCTCGCACCGCTGCTGCCGCCGGAATGGGGCGGCTTCGAACTGGACTACCGCCATCGCAGCACGCTCTATCGCATCCGCGTGCGCCAGTGCGCGGCGGGTACACCGGGCAGCGCGCGGCTGGATGGCGTGGCGCAGGCCGACGGCCGCATCCCGCTGGCCGACGACGACATCGAGCACCAGGTCGAGATCGATTGCCCACGCGCTGGGTGAGCCTGCACCCCGCCACTCAACGATCCAACGGACTCAGCACGCCATGCCCGCCACGGTTGAGCACGTGGAGGTAGATCTGGGTGGTCGACACGTCCTTATAGCCGAGCAGTTCCTGGATGGTGCGCAGGTCGTGGCCCGCTTCCAGCAGGTGCGTGGCAAAACTGTGGCGCAGGGTGTGCGCCGACAGCGGCTTGGCGATGCCCGCCGCCAGCCGCGCCTGCTTCAGCGCACGCGCCAGGATGGCATCGTCGAAATGGTGCCGTCGCTACAGGCATCCAGCGGATCGGTGGAGCGCTTGCCAGAAGGAAACACGAACTGCCAACCGAAATCCCACCCCACCTGCGGGTACTTGCGCGACAACGCATGCGGCAGCCGGGTTTCGCCGAAGCCGGCACCCAGGTCGCCCCGATGCAGCAAGCGGGCCCGTTCGATCTCCCGGCGCAACGGCTCCACCAGTGAACGCGGCAGCATCGTGTGCCGGTCCTTGTCGCCCTTGCCCTCGCGCACCGTGATCTCGCCGCACTCGAAGTCCACGTCCTTCACGCGCAAGCGCAGGCATTCCATCAGCCGCATGCCGGTGCCGTACAGCAGGCTGGCGACCAGCCACGGCCGTCCCTCCATCGCCGACAGCAAACGGCGAACCTCATCGACGGACAGCACCGTGGGCAGCAGCCGCGGCCGCCTGGCGCGCGTCATGCCATCCAGCCACGGCAGATCCACCCCCAACACTTCGCGGTACAGGAACAGCAGGGCGGACAGAGCCTGGTTCTGCGTACTCGCGGCTATCCGTCCCTGCACCACCAGCCGGGACAGGAACTGCTCCACTTCCGCCGCCCCCATGTCGCGCGGATGCCGCTTGCCGTTGGCCAGAATGAAACGGCGAATCCAGCCCACATAAACATGCTCGGTACGCAAGCTGTAATGCCGCGTGCGCAGCACCCGCCGCACCTCGTCCAGCAAGCGCGGTGAACGGACCGAGTCATCACCGTGCATATCCGTCGTTTCGGGCCGATAATCCATAACGACCTCGTTTTGCGCGATATGTACGGCAGCATGCCCCCGCCGCACGCCCTGCATCAGTCGGCCAAGCGCCTGATCGGACGTAGGATTTCCCAGCTTGACCGGGATCTGGTGATGGTAGAGCATCCATGCTTATCCCCCGAATTCGGGGACTACTTAGCGTTAGGGGCCGCATGAAAGTAATCGGTCTACTTGTGGCTTCTGCGACGGCCCTGAGCGGTTGCGCTCGGTCAATCCACCTCACTCTTCCGAGTGGCCCGCTCAGCCTGTCGGTCATGGTAAACGGCGTTCAAACCAAGCGGTGCGCTATCAGCCAAGACTCAGAGCAATACAAGGCTCTATCCGCTTGGCTCGGCGCGCATCAAGACGACTGGCAGAGCAGCGTAGCCACTTACGTGCCCGGCATCGTAGTCACCGGCGATGGCTTCAATCTCAACTTCCTGCAGTCGGCTGCCATACTCAACCATGCGGGCAGCCAGTTCACTCATCAGGTGTCGCCAAGCGAGTACGCGTTTCTTGTCTGCGCTGGCAACCCCTAAATATTCGTTCAAGGCGGACAGCTGCGCCGCCGCTTAACTCAGGCGTTAGGCGTCAACGGAAATGACCTCGTTCATCGACAAGCTCCATGATGCATCTCTAGTCGCGTTGCACTTCGACTGGAAGGCGCGTACATGTACCTTCAGCTTTTCTGGTGCGCCACATCAGCCCGGGCCTTTCAAGGTCGTGTTCAACGGCGTCACTCGCTTGACCATTCCTGCGTCTGATTCTTGGGGGCCGTCGGTCTCCGTCTTGGAGTTTCGCGACGACGGCACAGGGCTTTACGAGTTCGCTATGCAGTCTGGTGACACAATCACCGTGGTCGCGCCTAACCACTCGTTCGAGGCGGACGGCTACGCCGCCGCTCAACTCAAGCGTTAGGGGTCAACAATGGTCGAAGCACCTCGCAAGCGTCCAATGCGGCTTTTAGGCGCGGCGATCGTCAATATCCTGTTGGGCCTCGTTAGCCTCGCCCTTTTTGCGTTCTTGTTTGGCTCGGTCCATATCCCTCAAACATTACGTCCGGACATCGCAGCAAGTACCGTAGCGGTCTGTACGGCAAGTTTTCTCGTCGTTGCTTCCGTACTTGCTTTGCTCGGTAAGGCTTATGGGCGCAACCTCATGCTCGCTGCCGTTATCTTGTTTTATGGCATTATCATTGTCCAAAATGTTTTCGCCATCGCGAGTGCTCCAGATGGGCTCGGTCAAAGCGCGGCCGCCAAGCTCGTTACAAACGTTTTAGGCGCTTCGATTGAGCTTCTTTTCAGCTCGTGGGCATTGCTAAGCCTCAAGACTCGGCAATATTTCGGGGGCACAGCAGTTGCCCCCTAACAACTCATTCCAGCGGACGCGCTACGCGCGCCGCTAAATTCAAGCGTTAGCCCTTATGACACCACACCAAGAGGTGGCCCGAAAGAAACAGCTTGTATCAGCGGCCAAGGCACTCCTGTCCTTGCAGGTTGGCATCAGTGTAGGCTGTGTGCGCATAAGTAAGGTGCTCTATTGGCTAGGTTTCCAAGATCATTTACCGTGTCAAGTCTTCAAGCAGTTCAATCAAGCAACGTTGGGCCTTCCCATCGGCAATGAACGTCTCCTTTGGTCTCACTCGGCACTGTTGGAGCAAGATCAGAAACTCGCCAAGATCGAGGGGGAATTCAGGCCAAAGCTTTTCAACGCCTGCATCGCAATTATTGATCGATATGGCTAACTATTCGTTCAAGGCGGACGGCTTCGCCGCCGCTTAACTCCAGCGTTAGGCTCACCATGAAACGTCTTTTGCCGTATCTCGCATGCATAGTCGCTCTACCAGCATCTGCTGGCCCCGCATGCAATGCATCGTCTTCGATGTCCGAACTTACATCTTGTCAGCAAGCAGAGTATATTCGAGATAGCAAACAGCTCGAAATTGCTTACCAAGCCGCACTGAACTCGGTTAAATCAGACGCTAATTATTCGCCCGAGCAGAGGAAAGAAATAGTAGATTCCCTCATAGGATCCCAGAAATTTTGGGTTAAGTTTCGTGATCAATACTGCCACGCCGTGAATACCAAATGGGAGCAAGGGACTATTGCTGGCCTCCGGTACTGGGGTTGTATGGCAGAGCTTACCGAATATCAAACAAAGCAACTCAGTTCATTTGACGATTAATGTTCGTGAACCTAACTATTCATTCATGGCGGACGGCTTCGCCGCCGCTTAATTCAAGCGTAAGGCCACACAACGAACCCTCGGGGATGGCCACGCACAGATGGTATACACGACCAGTACTCTTCGTCAGTGACGTGAATCGTGCGATGCATTTCTATACCGAAATACTCGGTTTCAAAAAGGCATGGCACAAGGGCGTTGGCCAAGGCAAGGTGTGCCAAGTCGATGGAGCGGACAGCGAAATTATCCTGTGCGAGGATGCCAGGCGCGAAATTGCCGGGCTCTCCATTCCCAACAAGGAATCTCTATGGGGCTACGATGTAATCCAGATCGACGACCCCGATGGCAGCGAACTGCTTTTTCCGCTATCAGATATCGGTGGCGCATGGGATAGTGCGACCTGACTACTCATTCCATCGGAAATGCTGCGTGCGTTGCTAAATACAAGGGTTAAGGCACACAACGAAGGTAGTCCCATGCTTACAGGTTCTTGCCACTGCGGCGCAGTCCAGATTCAGGTTCCAAGAAAGCCGCGGTGGCTCACGAGCGGCAACTGCTCAATCTGCCGCCGCCATGCTGGGCTATGGGGTTACTACGACCCAAGCCAAGTGCAGATCATCGCTCGCAAGGAAGCTATTGACCGCTACGTGTGGGGCGACAAGTGTCTTTCGTTGTGCAGATGCGCGACGTGCGGATGCGTAACGCACTGGCAACCCATTGCTCCGAATGGAAGGCGGATGGGCGTAAACTTCCGTAACTTCGATCCATCGGCCATTGGGACGATTCGGATTCGGAGATTTGATTGTGCCAAAGCCTGGGAGTTCTTGGATTAAATGGTGCCTGTTGTGCCGGTAGCATATATTTGGCCTAATTGCTCGTTCAAGGCGGGCGCCTCCGATGCGGCGCTTCGCGTACCACCTCGATTCTTCTGCGAATTTAATAACGCACTCCAGCGGATGCCCGCCCATGTCGGGTCCCGCCATATCCGGGCGTCAGTCCGCAATTCATGCATCGCCAGCGAGGAATGACCCATGGCTGCCAAAACAGAACTTCAACTTGTCGACGATGGGTTCGAGGAGGTCTTCGGCAAGATCTACCTGGTTTTTGCCCAGTCTTACGGAAGCGCACAGAGTCCTGCGGAACAGCAGACCGCAATATCGACATTCCAGACCCAGGTGAGGATAGCCAGGACCGCACGCGATGCCGCGAAACAAAACCTGCCGTAGGCTGTTCCAGAGGTATCGCAGCCCAATCGTTCTGGTCGAGTGGACTGCCGCGGCGCGCCACGGCCACTCACACCCACTGTGGCAGCGACCACCGACCCCAAGTGCCGGATGCAAGCATGGATAGTCAACTGCACAAGGTATCGTCCCGGATAGCGGTCCGCTGGCCATTCCGCATCCTTGCCGCCGCCATCGTCGCGGCTGGACTCATCGCAGCCGTAGGCGGGGTGCTTGCCTGGCGGTCTCACGGTGCGGGTTCGCCGAAGTGGCAAATGCTCTTCGCCCTTCCCGGTATCGCCTGGCTGATTCGCCTGGCATGGGAGTCGGCCGTCCATGGTCGCCCGCCGGCTTCCGCAGCGTGGCCGTTTGCCTCGCAAAAAGTCTTCACGCTGTACGTCGGCATTCTGCTGCTGGCGTCGTACATCTGAGAGCCTGTTGCGGTCTCCCGCATGGGAGGTCGCAAACGGGCTCTCGGTACCCAGCACTTCAGGAGGGCCCATGTTCGACCACATCCTGTTCGGAGCCAGCGACTACGCGGCAAGCAAGGCGTTCTTCCTCAAGGCGCTCGAGCCGATCGGCATGGCCGTAGTCGCGGAGGGACCGCTCGGCATCGAGCTCAGCGCGGACGGCAAGACTTCATTGTGCATCTGCCCAAGCCAAGAGAAGCCTGCGCACCTGCACCTGGCGTTCACCGCCGGGAACCGCGGGCAAGTCGAAGCTTTCCATCGCGCGGCCCTGCAGGCCGGCGCCAAAGACAATGGCGCACCCGGCCTGCGCCCGGACTACAGCGGGAAATACTACGCGGCCTTCGTCACCGGTCCGGACGGGCACAACATCGAAGTGGTCTGCCGCGAGCCCGAAGCCTGACCATCATTCCGTCGGATCCGCTGCGCACACCGCCGGACCAAGGCACGCAGCCGCCTGGAGGAGAACACTGCCCATGGAAATTTCGGCTCGCATACGAAACCACGCCAGCGGGCACGAGGTCAGCGTATGCACCTCCGGCAAGCTGCAGTCGCTGGCGCTGCCCGCCAAGGCTGCGGGACGCGGATCCGCCGTCAACGGCGGCGAGCTTCTCGCGGCGGCCCTGGCGACCTGCTACTGCAATGACCTCTACCGGGAAGCCGAGCGCCTCGGCATCGAAATCGCCGGCTGCGAAGTCATCGCCACCGCCCACTTCAATGGGGTCGGGCTCGCCGCCGGGTCTGTCACCTATGCGGCCAGGGTGGAGTCGCGGGCGGCCCCGGAACAGCTGGAACAGTTGCTGTCGGAGACCGATAGGCTGGCCGAAGTCCACAATACGCTCAGGGCCGGGTGCCCGGTCCAGCGGCTCGCATGGCAGGAACCGGCAACCTGACGCATCATGCGAGCCGGCGCCGCCCCGTGGCGCGGCCCGATTCCAGCGCCGGATCACACACCAGACCCATGGCTACCGACCAGGATTTCATCGATTACGTGGCGGAACAGATCGCGCTTGGCGATCGGCTCACCCACAGGAAGATGTTCGGCGAGTACGCATTGTACATCGACGGAAAAGTGGTGGCTTTCGCCTGCGACAACAGCTTGTTCATCAAGCCGTCCGCCGCGGCAGGCAAGCTTGCGCCCGGCCTCCCGCAGCGTCCGCCCTATCCTGGCGCCAAGGACTATCCGGTCGCCGATGAGCTGCTGGATGACTCGGAGATGATCCGCAAGCTGGTCCTGGAAACGGCTGCGCTCATGCCTGTTCCCAGGCCCAGGAAGCCCGCCGCGCCCCGCATCCGCGGCAAGTAACCATGCGCAACCCGCCACTTCGCCCAAGCGGCGTCCCGGCACATCCCATCCGGTCCGGGCACCCGATGCCATGACGATTTCGATACGCCCATTCCGGGAAAGCGACTGGCCGGAGCTGTGGCCGATCCTGCACGCCACGTTCGCCAAGGGCGACACCTACACCTTCGCGCCGGACGCCACGGAGACGGACATCCTCCGCGCCTGGGCGCAGCTGCCGGCGGCCACCTTCGTGGCCTGCGACGAGTCCGGGAAAATCCTCGGCTCTTACTACCTCAAGGCCAACCAGACCGGCCACGGCAACCATGTCGGCAACTGCGGCTACGTGGTGTCGGAACGGGCCCGCGGCAAAGGCGTGGCGTCGCTGATGTGCGAGCACTCGCAGGTCACCGCCGCCGGGCTCGGCTTTCTGGCCATGCAGTTCAACTTTGTCGTATCCACGAACACCGGGGCCGTCCGGTTGTGGCAGAAGCTCGGCTTCGACATCGTCGGCACCTTGCCGCGGGCTTTCCGCCACCCGGAACATGGCCTCGTGGACGCATTCGTGATGTACAAGTGGCTGGGCGCCTGACAGGTGCGGGCGCACGCCAGACGCATGAAGGCAGGCCGCGATGCCGGGCAGCCGTTCCCGTTAGCATGGTTTATGCGCGCGCTTCACTGCGTGCCCGGCAAGCTGGGCAGCGCGTCGGCTCGCACACGCAACATCATGCGAGCGAAGCGCCCTCACTGCGTGTCGCCCGCGACACACCCACCCGATACGGAGCGAACCCCGGCTCATGACGAACCCAGCTTCCGACGCCCTGGTGTTTTTCGGCGCCACCGGCGACCTGGCCTACAAGCAGATCTTCCCCGCCCTGCTGGCGATGGTGGCGCGCGACGGGCTGGACGTGCCGATCATCGGCGTGGCGCATGCCGGCTGGTCGGACGAGCAGTTGCGCCAGCGCGCACACGACAGCGTGGCGGAGGCGGCGCAGAAGGCTGGCACGGACGTTGACGAGGCCGCGTTCGCCAAGCTGGCCGCACGGCTGCAATACGTGGACGGCGACTACAACGATGCGGCCACCTTCGCGCAACTGAAGCAGGTGCTTGGCGGCGCGAAGACGCCGCTGCACTACCTCGCGATCCCGCCCTCGCTGTTCGGCATCGTGGTGACCCACCTCAAGGACGCCGGCTGCGCGGATGGCGCGCGGGTGGTGGTGGAGAAACCCTTCGGCCGCGACCTCGCCTCGGCGCAGGCGTTGAACCGCACGCTGCATGCAGTATTCCCGGAGTCCGCGATCTTCCGCATCGACCATTACCTCGGCAAGGAGGCGGTGCAGAACCTGCTGTATTTCCGCTTCGCGAACAGCGTGCTGGAGCCGGTGTGGAACAATCGCTACGTGGACCGCGTGCAGATCACCATGGCCGAGGAATTCGGCGTGGACGGGCGCGGCAGCTTCTACGAAGGCGTGGGCGCGATCCGCGATGTGCTGCAGAACCACCTGCTGCAGGTGACCTCGCTGCTGGCGATGGACGCGCCGGTCGGCAGCGATCCCGCCGCGCTGAACGCCGAGAAGCTGCGCCTGTTCCGCGCGATGCGCCCGCTGCAACCGCAGGACGTGGTGCGCGGCCAGTTCAAGGGTTACCGGGAGGTGCCCGGCGTGGCGCCCGATTCCGACGTGGAGACCTTCGTGGCGCTGCGCCTCGCGATCGACACCTGGCGCTGGTCCGGCGTGCCGTTCCTGATCCGCGCCGGCAAGAAGCTGCCGCTGACCACCACCCAGGTGGTGGTGGACATGAAGGCGCCGCCGCTGTCGGTGTTCGATGCCGTGGGCGCGCCGCAGTCGAACTACTTCCGCTTCCGGCTCAGCCCGCAGGTGGTGATCGCCGAGGGCATGCGGGTGAAACGTCCCGGCGAGGCGATGCGCGGCGAACCGGTGGAGCTGGTCGCCCGCCACCACAGCGGCGTGGAGATGTCGCCCTACGAGCGCCTGCTGGGCGACGCGTTGCGCGGCGACAACTCGCTGTTCACCAGCGACGAATGCGTGGAAGCGGCGTGGCGGGTGGTGGACAACGTGCTCGAACACGAGGCCGCGGTGCGCCCCTACGAACCGGGCAGCTGGGGCCCGTCCGAGGCGGCCGCGCTGGCCGGCGAGGAAGGCTGGCACGACCCGCAGCCGGAGGCCACGCCGCCATGCTGATCGACACCGCCAACCCCGAGCCGCTGGTGTTCCTGCTGGACGTGGACGACACCCTGCTCGACAACGACCGCTTCGCCGCCGACCTCGGCGCCGAGCTGGAGCGCCGCTTCGGCGGCGCCGAACGCGACCGCTACTGGGCAATCTACGCCGAGCTGCGCGACGAACGCGGCTATGCCGATTACCTCGACACCCTGCAGCGCTTCCGCCACGGGCTGGACAACCACCCCGAGCTGCTCGCGATGTCCGGCTTCCTGCTGGACTACCCGTTCGAATTGCGGCTGTTCCCCGGGGCGCTGGAAACCGTCGCCCACCTGCGCACGCTGGGACGGCCGGTGATCCTCTCCGACGGCGACGTGGTGTTCCAGCCGCGCAAGATCCACCGCGCCGGGCTGTGGCGCGCGCTGGACGGCGACGTGCTGGTCTACCTGCACAAGCAGCAGATGCTTGACGCCATGCAGCAGCGCTACCCCGCCGCGCGCTACGTGATGGTGGACGACAAGCCCGACATTCTCGCCGCGATGAAGCGCCAGCTCGGCGCGCGCCTCACCACGGTGTGGGTGCGCCAGGGGCATTACGCCGCCGCCGCCGCCGGCCAGCGCATCGAGCCCGCGCCCGACCTCGTCGTCCCGCACATTTGCGCACTGCAACAGCGTAAGCTTGAAGACTTCGCGCCAGGCACGGCCAACGCCGCCCCGGCCTGAACGCACCATCCCCACGATCCCGGAGCCAGCATGAAAGCGACTCAGCAATTGCACGACCTCGGCCAGAGCCTGTGGCTGGACAACATCACCCGCACCCTGCTCGACGACGGCACGCTGGCGCGCTACATCGCCGAGGACTCGGTCACCGGCCTCACCTCCAACCCCAGCATCTTCGACGCGGCGATCGGCGGCGGCGACGCCTACGACGCCGGCATCCACGCCAAGTCGCTGGCCGGGCTCAAGGGCGAGGAACTGTTCATGGAGCTGGCGCTGGAAGACCTGCGCCGCGCCGCCGACCTGTTCAAGCCGGTGTTCGACGCCACCCACCAGGTGGACGGCTGGGTCTCGATGGAAGTCTCGCCGCTGCTGGCCGCCGACACCGACGGCACCATCGCCGCCGCCGACGCGATCCACACGCGGGCGCAGCGGCCGAACCTGTTCGTGAAGATCCCCGGCACGCCCGAGGGCATTCCCGCGATCGAGGAAGCGATCTTCCGCGGCATCCCGATCAACGTGACCCTGCTGTTCTCCTGCGACCAGTACCTGGCCGCCGCCGGCGCCTACCTGCGCGGCATCGAGCGCCGCGTGGCCGCGGGGCTCGATCCGCAGGTGGCCTCGGTGGCCTCGCTGTTCATCAGCCGTTGGGACGTGGCCGCCAACCCGCAGCTGCCCGCAGAACTGCACAACCAGCTCGGCATCGCGGTGGGCAAGCAGAGCTATCGCGCCTACCGCGAGCTGCTGGCTTCGCCGCGCTGGCTGAAACTGGCCGCTGCCGGCGCGCGCCCGCAGCGCCTGCTGTGGGCCAGCACCGGCACCAAGGATCCGAACGCGCCCGACACGCTCTACGTCGATGCGCTGGCCGCGCCCGACACCGTGGACACCATCCCGGAGAAGACCCTGCACGCCGTCGCCGACCACGGCAAGCCCGGCGCGGTGCTGCCGGTGGACGGCGGCGACGCCGAGGCCGTGCTGGCGAAGATCGCCAAGGCCGGCGTGGACCTCGACGCGCTGGCGCTGAAGCTGCAGCAGGACGGCGCGGAAGCCTTCGTGAAATCGTGGAAACAGCTGCTGCAGCGCATCGCCGACAAGCAGGCCGCGCTGGCCGCCCGCGGCAAGGAGCCGCTTGCCCGATGAGCCGCGCCGACCTCACCCTGCTGCCCGAGTGGCAGGCCCTGCAGCAGCACTGCAACCAGCTCGAGCCCCGCCACCTGCGCGAGCTGTTCGACGCCGACGCGCAACGCGGCGAACGTCTCGTGGCCGAGGCGGTGGGCCTGTACTTCGACTACTCCAAACAGCGCGTGGACGACGAGGCGCTGCGCCTGCTGCAGGCGCTGGCCGCGGCACGCGATCTCAAGGGCCGTATCGCGGCGATGTTCCGCGGCGACCGCATCAACGCCACCGAGAACCGCGCCGTGCTGCACGTGGCGCTGCGCGCGCCGCGCGGCGAGAAGATCCTCGTCGACGGCCACGACGTGGTGCCGGACGTGCACGAAGTGCTGGACCGCATGGCCGCGTTCGCCGACGCCGTGCGCAGCGGCGCATGGAAGGGCCACAGCGGCAAGACCATCCGCAACGTGGTCAGCATCGGCATCGGCGGCTCCGACCTCGGCCCGGTGATGGCCTACGAGGCGCTGCGCGACTACAGCCGGCGCGACATGACGTTCCGCTTCGTCTCCAACGTGGACGGCACCGACTTCGCCGAGGCGGTGCGCGACCTCGACGCCGCCGAGACGCTGTTCATCATCTGCTCCAAGACCTTCACCACGCTGGAGACGCTGACCAACGCGCACGCGGCGCGCGCCTGGTGCGTCAAGGCGCTGGGCGACGAGAGCGCGGTGGCGAAGCACTTCGTGGCGGTGTCCACCAACGACGAAGGCGTGGCGAAGTTCGGCATCGACACCGCCAACATGTTCGGCTTCTGGGACTGGGTGGGCGGCCGCTACTCGATGGATTCATCCATCGGCCTGTCCACCATGATCGCGATCGGCCCGGAGCACTTCCGCGACATGCTCGCCGGCTTCCACGCGATGGACGAGCATTTCCGCAGCGCGCCGTTCGAGCGGAATCTTCCCGTGCTGATGGGCCTGATCGGCCTGTGGAACACCAACTTCCTCGACGCCGCCACGGTGGCGGTGCTGCCCTACGAGCAGTACCTCAAGCGCTTCCCCGCCTACCTGCAGCAGCTCACGATGGAAAGCAACGGCAAGCACGTCACGCTTGAAGGCGCGCACGTGGACTACGCCACCGGCCCGATCTACTGGGGCGAACCCGGCACCAACGGCCAGCACTCGTTCTACCAGCTGATCCACCAGGGCACGCGGCTGGTGCCCTGCGATTTCATCGGCTTCGGCCAGACGCTGAATCCGGTGCCGGCCCAGGGTGGCGGCGACCAGCACGATCTGCTGATCGCCAACCTGATCGCGCAAGGCGAGGCGCTGGCCTTCGGCAAGACCGCCGAGGAAGTGCGCGCCGAGGGCACGCCGGAGGCGCTGGTGCCGCCCCGCACTTTCGAAGGCAACCGGCCCAGCAGCACCATCCTCGCCGAACGGCTCACCCCGTTCGCGCTGGGTTCGCTGGTGGCGCTGTACGAGCACAGCGTGTTCGTGCAGGGCGCGATCTGGGACATCGACTCCTTCGACCAGTGGGGCGTGGAACTGGGCAAGCAGCTGGCGAAGACCACCATCGCCGAACTCACCGCGGCGAGCGAGCCGAAGCTCGCGCACGACAGCTCGACCAACGCGCTGATCCGCCGCTACCGCCAGTTGCGCGGGAATGTTTGAACTCCCTCCCCTGCTTGCAGGGGAGGGCCGGGGAGGGTGCTCTTGACCTCGCGCAAACCCGGGCAACCCTCTCCCAACCTCCCCCTGCAGGCAGGGGGAGGAGAACCGCGAGGCAGTCATTCGGGATCGCCATGAGCCAACAGATCAGTCCGCTCGCCGGCAAGCCGGCACCGAAATCCATCCTCGTCGACATCGGCAAGCTGCTCGCCGCCTACACGGCGGTGAAACCCGATCCGGCGGTACCCGCGCAGCGCGTGGCCTTCGGCACCTCGGGCCACCGCGGCTCCTCGTTCGACGGCAGTTTCAACGAGCACCACATCCTCGCGATCAGCCAGGCGATCTGCGATTACCGCAAGTCGAAAGGCACAACCGGGCCGTTGTTCATCGGCGCCGACACCCATGCGCTGTCGCAGCCTGCGTTCGAGAACGCGCTGGAGGTGCTGGCCGCGAACGGCGTGGCGACGATGATCTCCACGGGCGGCGAGTTCACGCCCACGCCCGCGGTGTCGCACGCCATCCTGGTCTACAACAAGGGGCGCAAGACGGGCCTCGCCGACGGCATCGTCATCACGCCCTCGCACAACCCGCCCGACAACGGCGGCTTCAAGTACAACCCGAGCAACGGCGGTCCCGCCGACACCGACATCACCAAGTGGGTGGAGAACCGCGCCAACGCGCTGCTGGAAGCCGGCCTGAAGGGCGTGCAGCGGATGCCGTTCGCGCAGGCGCGCGCGGCCGCCAGCACGCACGAGCACGACTACCTTGCGGCCTACGTCGCCGACCTCGCCAACATCGTCGACTTCGACGCGATCCGCGGCGCTGGCGTGCGCATGGGCGTGGATCCGCTGGGCGGCGCCGGCGTGCACTACTGGGCGCCGATCGCCGAGCGCTACAAACTGGACCTCAGCGTGGTGAGCAGCGAGGTCGACCCGCAGTTCGCCTTCATGACGGTGGACTGGGACGGCAAGATCCGCATGGACCCGTCCTCGAAGTACGCGATGCAGCGGCTGATCGGCCTCAAGGACAAGTACGACGTGGCCTTCGCCTGCGATACCGACCACGACCGCCACGGCGTGGTCTCGCGCTCGGCCGGGCTGATGGAGCCGAACCATTACCTGTCGGTGCTGGTGGATTACCTGTTCCGCCACCGCCCGCGCTGGAACGACAAGGTGGCCGTGGGCAAGACCGTGGTCACCACCGCGCTGATCGACCGTGTGGTCAAGCGCCTGGGCCGCGCGCTGTACGAAGTGCCGGTGGGCTTCAAGTGGTTCGCCGAAGGCCTGTTCGACGGCCAGCTCGGCTTCGGCTGCGAGGAAAGCGCCGGCGCCTCGCTGCTGCGCCACGACGGTTCGGTGTGGACCACCGACAAGGACGGCCTGGTGCCCGCCCTGCTCTCCGCCGAGATCACCGCGCGCATGGGCAAGGATCCGGGCGAGCTGTTCGGGCAGCTCACCCGCGAACTGGGACGGCCCTACGCCAACCGCGTCGAGGCCGCCGCCACGCCCGCGCAGCAGGCGAAGCTGGCGAAACTCTCGCCGGGCGAATTCAAGGCCGACACGCTTGCCGGCGAAAAGGTCGTCCAGGTGCTCGACAAGGCGCCCGGCAACGGCGCCGCGATCGGCGGCATCAAGGTGGCCACCGAAAGCGGCTGGTTCGCCGCCCGCCCCTCCGGCACCGAGGCGATCTACAAGATCTACGCCGAGAGCTTCAAGGACGAGGCCCACCTCAAGAGCCTGCTGCAGGAAGCACAGTCGGTGGTGGACAGCGCGCTCTCAGGCGCCTAACGCGAACGGTAGGAGCGCACCCTGTGCACGAATGCCCTGGCGCCTGATCGAAGCCAAAAGCATTCGCGCACAGGGTGCGCTTCTACAGAAACGCACCGCGACGGCTCAGCGGCGCAAGGCCCGGTGCGCGATATCGCGCCGGCAGAACGCGCCGTCGAAGCGGATCTTCGCCACCGCGTCGTAGGCGTGTTCGCGCGCGGCGGCGATGTCCTTGCCCAGCGCGCAGACGGTGAGCACGCGGCCGCCGGCGGTGAGCACGCGGCCTTCCGCGTCCAGCTTCGTGCCGGCGTGGAACACCTTGGCGTCGGCGCCGGGGTTCGCGTCGAGGCCGTCGATCACGTCGCCGCTGCGCACCCCGCCGGGATAGCCGGCCGCGGCCAGCACCACGCCCAGCGAGGGGCGCGCGTCCCACTGCGCGCGGGTCTGGGCCAGCCTGCCGTCCAGCGCGGCCTCGACCAGTTCCACCAGGTCGGACTTCAGGCGCAGCATGATCGGCTGCGTTTCCGGATCGCCGAAGCGCACGTTGAACTCGATCACCTTCGGCGCACCCGACTTGTCGATCATCAGGCCCGCGTAGAGGAAGCCGATGAAGGGCGCGCCCTCCGCGGCCATGCCGCGCAGGGTGGGTTCGATCACTTCCTTGAGGATGCGCTTCTCCACCTCGGGCGTGACCACCGGCGCCGGCGAATAGGCGCCCATGCCGCCGGTGTTGGGGCCGAGGTCGCCCTCGTCGCGGCGCTTGTGGTCCTGGCTCGACGCCATCGGCAGCGCGTGCTGGCCGTCGCTCATCACGATGTAGCTGGCTTCCTCGCCGTCGAGGAACTCCTCGATCACCACGCGCGCCGAGGCGTCGCCGAAGGCGTGCGCGCCCAGCATGTCGTGCAACGCCAGCTCCGCGTCGGCCAGGGTCAGCGCCACCACCACGCCCTTGCCCGCGGCGAGACCGTCGGCCTTGATCACGATCGGCGCGCCGTGCTGGCGCACGTAGGCCAGCGCCGGGTTGAGCTCGGTGAACACCGCGTAACGTGCGGTGGGGATGTTGTGGCGCAGCAGGAAATCCTTGGCGAAGGCCTTGGAGCCTTCCAGCTGCGCGGCGATCGCGCGCGGCCCGAAGATGCGCAGGCCGGCGTTGCGGAACTTGTCCACCACGCCCGCCACCAGCGGCACCTCGGGACCGACCACGGTAAGGTCGACCTTCTCGCCCTTCGCCAGCTTCAGCAGACCGTCGAGATCGGTCACCGCCACGTCGGCGTTGCGCACGCCACGCTCGCGCGCGGTACCCGCGTTGCCCGGCGCCACGATCACTTCGTCCACCCGCGGCGATTGCTTGAGCTTCCACGCCAGCGCGTGCTCGCGCCCGCCGTTGCCGATGACCAGGACTTTCATGCCGATGACTCCGAGTGGCGCTATGCCGGGTGGGAAGGGCCGGCCATTGTAACCGGCGTTGCGCTGTACCCCGCCCGAGCCACGCTCTCATCGGTCCGAAAGCGGTTGCATGCGCCGGCCGGGGCGTGCAGCCGCCTTGTCGCCAGCGGCGAAACCAAAATCGACGGGCTCCTGTCCGGCCCCGTGGGCGACCCATCCCGCAGGCGGGGGAGATACTAAACAGGCTCTCAGCCCAGCAGCGCCAGCAGCGCCGCACGCGGCAGCTTGCCGGTCTCGTTGCGCGGCAACGCCGGCACGCGGCGCAGCGGGCGCGGCAGAAACACCGGGTCGACGGCCCGGCGCAGGGCATCGAGGATCGCCGCCTCGTCCAGCGCGGGCGCCACCGCCAATGCGGCGATGCGGCGCACGCCGGCGGCATCGGGCACGTCGAGCTGGAACACGATGCCGTCCTGCACCCCGGGGATGGCCAGCAGGCGCCGGGTGAGGTCGCCCAGCGAGGCGCGCTTGCCAGCGATTTCCAGCAGGTCGGTATTGCGCCCGCACAGGCGGAAGCGGCGGCCGGCATCGTGCAGGCTCACGATATCGGCCAGCACCACCGGCACGTCGAGCTGGGGCGCCTCGACCAGGGTGCCGTCGGGCTGCGGATGCAGGCGCACGCCTTCGTACAGCGTCCAGTCCGCGTCGCGGGTCACCCGGCGGCTGGCGAAGGCGCAGGTCTCGGTGGAACCGAACACCTCTAGCAACGGCGCGCCGAAGGCCTGTTCGGCGGCCTGCGCCAGCTCGTGCGGCAGCGGCGCCGTGGCGGACAGGATCGCCGCCAGCGGCGGCAGCACGGTGCCGGCGGCGACCAACGCACGCAGGTGCACCGGCGTGGTCACCAGCACGCGCGGCGCAGGCACCTCGGCCAGCGCGGCAGCCACGTCGGCGGGAAAGAACGGCCGCCCGGCGTGCACGGCCACCTCGCCCA
Source organism: Dorcoceras hygrometricum (assembly GCA_001598015.1). Classification (NCBI taxonomy): domain Eukaryota; kingdom Viridiplantae; phylum Streptophyta; class Magnoliopsida; order Lamiales; family Gesneriaceae; genus Dorcoceras; species Dorcoceras hygrometricum. The sequence goes on along the minus strand of KV020105.1, from coordinate 34,601 downwards.
GCAGCGGCAGCAGCACGCTCATCTCGATGCCGTAGATGTGCTGCGGCGGCACGGTGGCGACCACGTGGAACGGCGCGCCGGCCACGCCGCCCAGCATCGCCAGGGTACCGGTGCTGCTGGCGCACAGGTTGCGCCAGTTCTTGACGTTGGCGCGCGGCGTGCCGGTGGAGCCGGAGGTGTAGCCGATCGCCACCGGCTGCCCGGCCGGGATCGCCGGCACGACCGTCGGCGCGGGAACGGGATCGGCCTCCAGCGCAGGCAGCTTGCGGTAGCCATGCGGCGCGGGCGACAGCGCCAGCTCACCCAGCGCATAACTGCCGGGGTGTGCGGCCATCACCTCTTCCACCGCCTGCGGCGCGCGCGAGGGCGGCAGCAGGTTGGCCTGGCCGCGGCGCGCGATGGCGCAGAACGCGACCAGGAAGGCGTAGCGGTCCTCGCACAGGTTCACCGCGGCGGACGCCTCGGGCAGCAGCGCGGCGACCTGCTCGACGTGCGCAAGGAACTGCGCCGTACGCACTGCCGCGCCGTGGCGCCAGGCCACGATGCGGCGCGGATCGCACGCGTGCAGCAGGGGCAGCACGGCTTGCGCCGATTCACGCTCCAGGCTGTCGTAGACGATGGCCAAGTGTTGCTGCTCTCCCGAGGTTGGCGGCCACAAGCGGCCGCGCCGTGCCCCGCCCATGCATGGGCGGCACTGGTGATGCTAGGGATTCCCCTTGTGCGCGCCGCTGAATCGCGACCGCCGGCGGCGGTCGCGATTCACCGTCGAGTCAGGCCCGGATGATAGCGCCGGTGAGTGCATCGCGGATGGTGCTGGGGCGATCCTGCGCGCCCAGCGGCGCATCGAGCAGGCCGGCCAGTGCGTCGCCGAAATAGTCGCGCACGGTTTGCGCGCTCCTCGCGGGCGGCTCGCCGTGCGGGTTGGCGCTGGTGGAGACCAGCGCACCGCCGAAGGCGCGGCACAGCGCGGCGGCCGGTCCGTGGGCGGTGACGCGCAGCGCGATGCCCGCGTGCGCCCCGGCCACCCAGTCGGGTACGGCGGCGCTGCGCGGGAAGATCCAGGTGTGCGGGCCGGGCCAGCTCGTGCGCACGTCCGCCAGCACGGCCTGCGGCACCTCGCCGAGGTCGATGTAGCGCTCGACCTGGGCGAAGTCGGCGGCGATCAGCAGCACGCCCTGGGTGGCCGGGCGCTGCTTGAGCGCGAAGATCCGCTCGAACGCCGCGCGGTCGTGCGGATCGCAGCCCAGGCCGAAGACCGCCTCGGTGGGATAGGCCAGCACACCGCCCCGGCGCAGCAGCCGGGCGGCGTCTTCCAGCTCGTCGAGCGTGAAGGTTTGCAGCATCAGGCCGGGGTCTTCTTCGCGACGGCTTTCTTCGCGGCGACCTTGCTGGTTGCAGCCTTCTTGCTCGCCGTCTTCTTCGCCGGCGCCTTCTTGGCCGCGGCCTTTTTCACCGCGGTTTTCCTGGCGGCCGGCTCCTTCTTCGCCGCGGTCTTCTTCGCCGCGGCGGTCTTGCGGCCGAAACGCCCGCCCTTCTTCACCGGCGCGGCGGCGAGCAGCTCCAGGCACTGCGCCTCGGTGAGTTCCTTCGGCTCGGTGTCCTTGGGGATGCGCGCGTTCTTCTCACCGTCGGTGATGTAGGGGCCATAGCGACCGTTGAGCACTTGCACGCCGTTGCCGAAGTCCGCGATCACGCGGTTGGCGAGCATGGTGAGCTTGTCTTCCACCAGTTGCAGCGCACGCGGCAGCTCGATGGTGTAGGGATCGTCCTCGGGCTTCAGCGAGGCGTAGGTGCCGCCCTGCTTCACGAACGGGCCGAAGCGGCCGATGCCCACGCTGACCTCGTCGCCGTTCGGCGCGGCGCCCAGCTTGCGCGGCAGCTTGAACAGCTCCAGCGCTTCCTCCAGCGTGATGGTGTGCATGCTCTGACCGGGGCGCAGGCTGGCGAACTGCAGCTTCTCGTCGCTGTCCTTGTCGCCGATCGCGGCGTACGGCCCGAAGCGGCCCAGCCGCACGAACACCGGCTTGCCGCTCTTGGGATCGCTGCCCAGCTCGCGCGCGCCGGTGGCCTCGCTGCGGTCCACCGACTCGGTCTTTTCCTCCACCTGCTGCTTGAACGGCTGCCAGAAGCGCTGCATCAGCGGCACCCAGGCTTCCTCGCCGCGGCTCACGGCATCCAGCTCGTCCTCGAGCCTGGCGGTGAAGTCGTAGTCCACGTAGCGGCTGAAGTGCTGGGTGAGGAACTTGCCCACCGCGCGGCCGATGTCGGTGGGCTTGAAGCGGCGGCTGTCGAGCAACACGTACTCGCGGTTCAAGAGCACCTGGATGATGCTGGCGTAGGTGGAGGGACGGCCGATGCCGTATTCCTCCAGCGCCTTCACCAGCGAGGCTTCCGAATAGCGCGGCGGCGGCTCGGTGAAGTGCTGGTCGGCCTGGATGTCCTTCAGCGGCACGTCCTCGCCCTTCTCCAGCTTCGGCAGGCGGCGGCCTTCGTCGTCATCGTCGGCGTTCTTCTGGTCGCGGCCTTCCTCGTACACGGCGAGGAAGCCGGGATCGACCACGGTGGTGCCGGTGGCGCGGAACGCGGCGGGGCCGCCGGCGGCGTGCGGCAGCTCGAAATCCACCGACACGGTGTTCAGCGTGGCGTGGATCATCTGGCAGGCCACGGTGCGCTTCCAGATCAGCTCGTACAGCTTGCGCTGCTCGTCGTTGAGGAAGGCGGCCACTTCGCGCGGCGTGCGCATCGCCGAGGTGGGTCGGATCGCCTCGTGCGCCTCCTGCGCGTTCTTGCTCTTGGCCTTGTAGAACTGCGGCCCGTCGGGCAGCGCCTTGTGGCCGTAGTCGCGCGCGATCAGCGCGCGCAGCTCGGCCAGCGCGTCGTCGGCCAGCGCCACCGAGTCGGTACGCATGTAGCTGATCAGGCCGACGTTGCCTTCGCTACCCAGCGAGACGCCTTCGTACAGGCCCTGCGCCACCTTCATCGTGCGGCTGGTGGTGAAACCGAGCTTGCGCGCGGCCTCCTGCTGCAGGGTGGAGGTGGTGAACGGCGGCGCGGGGCGGCGCTTGCGTTCCTTGCTGCCCACCTCGCTCACCGTGAGGCGGCCGTGCGCGGCCTCCTTCAGCGCGGCGCGCGCGGCCATCGCATCGGCCTCGTTGGTGAGGTCGAACTGCTCGAACTTCTTGCCGTTGAGTTTGGTGAGCCTGGCGCTGAACTCGCCGTCGGCGTGGCGCAGCTGCGCCTCCACCGTCCAGTACTCGCGCGCCTTGAACGCCTCGATCTCCTCCTCGCGCTCCACGATCATGCGCAGCGCAGGCGACTGCACGCGGCCGGCGGACAGGCCGCGCTGCACCTTGCGCCACAGCACCGGCGAAAGGTTGAAGCCGACCAGGTAGTCCAGCGCGCGGCGCGCCTGCTGCGCGTCGACCAGGTCGTGCGAGAGCTGGCGCGGCGCAGCCACCGCGGCCTTGATCGCCTTGGGCGTGATCTCGGAGAACACCACGCGGTGCAACTGCTTGCCGTCGGTGAGGCCGCGGTCCTTGAGGATCTCGCTGATGTGCCAGCTGATCGCCTCGCCCTCGCGATCCAAGTCGGTGGCGAGGTAGATGTCGTCGGCGACCTTGGCTGCCTTGGCGATCGCGTCGACGTGCTTTTCGTTGCGCTCGATCACCTCGTACTTCATGGCGAAGCCGTGGTCCGGGTCGACCGCGCCCTCCTTGGGCTTCAGGTCGCGCACATGGCCGTAGGAGGCCAGGACCTGGAAGTCCTTGCCGAGGTATTTGTTGATCGTCTTGGCCTTGGCGGGCGATTCGACGATGAGCAGGTTCTTGGCCATGGATCTCTTGAAAGTGGGTGTGACACACCATGCCGCAGTGCGGCATGCCTATATATATCTAGTGAGGCCAGACGACGCGACGGCTGTCAAGCCGGGCGGCGTGAAAGCGCGTCGTGGCGCGGGTTCCGCCGGCAGGCCTACCCCGGCAATCGCTGGTAGCGGTTGCCGGGCAGACCGGCCACCCGGCCTTCCAGCTCCAGCATCAGCAGCATCGAGGACAACGCCGACGCGGCCAGCCCGCTGCGCCGCACCAGCTCGTCCAGCGTGGCGGGATCGTGGCCCAGCGCATCGAACAGGCGCCGGTAGTCTGGGTCGTCGCGCCGGTCGCCGGCGCGGGCCGGCACCGGAGCATCGGGCCGGGCCAGCCGTTCGGCCAGCTCCACGCCCAGGGCGCGCGCCGCCGGGGCCAGCGTCTCGGCCACCTCGGCCGGCTCTTCCACCAGCCGCGCGCCGTCGCGGATCAGCCGGTGGCAGCCGCGCGCCAGCGGGTTGGTGATGGAGCCGGGCAGCGCGAACACTTCGCGGCCCTGCTCGCCGGCCAGCCGCGCGGTGATCAGCGAACCGGACTTGAGGTCCGCCTCCACCACCACGGTGCCCAGCGCCAGCCCCGAGATGAGGCGGTTGCGGCGCGGGAAATGATCGGCACGCGCCGCGGTGCCGAGCGGAAACTCGCTGACCAGGGCGCCCTGCGCCGCGATGCGCCGGGCCAGTGCCAGGTGCTTGTACGGATAGACCCGGTCCGGCCCGGTGCCGACCACCGCGATGGTGGCCGCGCCCGCCTCCAGCGCAGCCTGGTGCGCGGCGCCGTCGATGCCGTCGGCCATGCCGCTGGTGACCGTGAAGCCGGCCAGCGCCAGCGCGCGGGCGAAGCGGCGCGCATGTTCCAGTCCGGCCGGGCTGGCCGCGCGCGCCCCCACGATGGCCACCTGGGGATGCAGCAGCAGGCTGGCGTCGCCGGCCACAAACAACGCGGCCGGCGGCTGCGGGATGGCTTCCAGCAGCGGCGGGAAATCCGCCTCGGTGCAGCGCAGCAGGCGATGGCCGGGTTCGGCCAGCCAGGCGAGGTCGGCGGCGAGGCGTGCCTCGTCGGGCGCATCCAGCCAGGCGGCGGCGCCTTCGTCCAGCGTGGCGGCCTGCCTGCGCAGCCGCACCAGTACGGCATCGATGCGGCCGTCGCCCGCAGCCAGCGCCTCGCGCAGGCCGCCTGGGCCTAGGCCCGGGGTACGCAGGGCGATCAACCAGGCGCGCAGTTCGTCGGCTTCGCTCATGCAGCGAGTCTAGCGGTCGCCGCGAACGGCGACGGCGCGGGATCGCCGCGCCGTCGTGTGGGTGAATACCGTGTCGACCTCCCTGCCCCGGAGGGAAGAGAGGGGAGGCGTCATTCCGGCAACTGGAGCTTGTCGCCCTTCTTCACCGGGCGCAGCCCGTCCATCACCAGGGCGTAACTGATGTGGTCGAAAGTGCGGAACACCATCACGTGGCCGATGTACTCGGGCGGCAAAGTCACACGCGGGCCCACGCCGCGGCGCCAGCTGTCGCCGGCCACGTCGTCGTGGATGGTGTCGCCGGGCTGCCACACCGCGAAGGTGGTGCCATTGTCCACGCCCTCCTTCGAACCCACCGACAAGGCCACCACCTGGTGCGGGCCGACGGCATCCATCGCGCCGGTGAACGCGATCACGCGGCCGTCCTTGGGCAGGTTCTGCGGCGCATGCGGGTAGAAGTACGGGTCGTAGGGTTTGTCGTCCACCGGCATCAGGCGGTCGCCCTTGCGGATTTCCGAGATGGAATCCAGCACCAGCAGGGTGGACGGATCGCCCGCGCGCAGCATTTCGGCGGTGCCGATCACCTTCACCTCGAGGCCCATGTCGCGGCCGCGGCGGAGGTGGCCGGAGCCGTTGTCGAAGTCCTCTTCCCACGGCGACCTCACCATCGCCGCGTTGGCGTACAGCTCGTCGCCGTAGATCGCGGTGCCGCCGGAACCGTCGTCGAAACCGCGGAACATGTGCTCGGGCCGCACGATCGCCCAGCGCTGGCCGGGCTGGCTGTCGAGGCCGCGCACGTAGATGTTCTGGCCCGAAGTGCCGTCCAGCTGGTCCTCCTCCAGGCCCACCACGTAGGGCGCCTTGCTGACCGCGCTGGAATCCATCACGCGCAGATCCTTCAGGAAGGTCTTCAGCGCATCCAGCGGAATCGCCGGTACCGCCTCGCCCTCGCGGTGCACGCTGGGCTCCAGCTTCAGCGCCGGACCGCCGCCGATGAAGGACAGGTTGAGCACGTCGCCCGGATAGATCAGGTGCGGATTTCGCACCTGCGGGTTGGCCTGCCAGATCTCCGGCCACAGCCACGGCTTGACCAGGAATTTCGCCGAAATTCCCCACAGCGTGTCGCCGCGGCGCACCGTGTACGCATCGGGATGGCTGCTGCGCAGTTGCACCGCACCGGCGGCGCACACCGCCGCGGCAACCATGGTGCCGGCCAGCACGGTGATGGCTTTCTTGAGCATTGGTGGGAATCCCCCTCCCCGCAGTGGAGGCGAGTGTAACCGAAGCATTAAGCGGCACAATCGGCAGCGGTTCGCAGAATCCGCGGCCGTCGCCGCGGGTCCCGCTTGCCGGCGGCGTACTACAATATCGGCATGTCCCTGCTCACCATTCTCGAATTTCCCGATCCCCGGTTGCGCACCAAGGCCGCGCCGGTCGCCGTGTTCGACGACGCGCTCAAGCAGTTCGTCGCCGACCTGTTCGAAACCATGTACGCCGCCAATGGCGTGGGCCTGGCCGCCACCCAGGTCAACGTGCACCAGCAGGTGCTGGTGATCGACATGAGCGAGGAGCGCAACCAGCCGCTGGTGCTGATCAACGCCGAGATCGTGGAGAAGGACGGCGCGCAGGTATACCAGGAGGGTTGCCTGTCCTTCCCCGGCATCTATGCCGACGTGACCCGCGCGCTGAAGGTGAAGGTCAAGGCGCACGACGTGGACGGGCAGGAATTCGTCTACGCGGCCGAGGGCCCGCTGGCGGTGGCGGTGCAGCACGAGCTGGACCACCTGGCCGGCAAGGTATTCGTGGACTATCTCTCGCCACTGAAGCGCTCGCTGCTGCTCAAGCGCCTGGAGAAACACCGCAAGCAGGCGGCAGGCGCTTGAGCAACCGGTCGTTGCGCATCGTCTTCGCCGGCACCCCGGAGTTCTCCGTCCCCTGCCTCGATGCCTGCCGCGCCAGCGGCGCCGAAGTAGTGGCCGCCTACACCCAGCCCGACCGCCCCGCCGGCCGCGGCCGCAAGCTCGCGCCCAGTCCGGTGAAGCAGGCCGCGCTGGCCGCCGGCATCGCGGTCGAGCAGCCGGAAACGCTGAAGACCGCCGAGGCGCAAGCCACCCTGGCCGCGTACCGGCCCGACCTGATGGTGGTGGTCGCCTACGGCCTGATCCTGCCGCGCAAGGTGCTGGCGATTCCCCGCCTGGGCTGCTGGAACGTGCACGCCAGCCTGCTGCCGCGCTGGCGCGGCGCCGCGCCGATCCAGCGCGCCATCCTCGCCGGCGACACCGAGACCGGGGTTGGCCTGATGCAGATGGAAGCCGGCCTGGACACCGGCCCGGTGCTGCTGGAAAAGCGCACGCCGATCGGGCGCGAGGATACCGGCGGTTCGCTGCACGACCGGCTGGCCGCGCTCGGCGCCGAGGCCCTGGCCGAAGGCCTGCGCCGCGTGCTGGCCGGCGAAACGCTGACCGCCGCGCCGCAGGCCGCGGACGGCGTCGTCTACGCCCACAAGCTGGACAAGGCCGAGTCGGTGCTGGACTTCACCCACCCCGCGATCGAGCTGGAACGTCAGGTGCGCGCCTTCGACCCGTGGCCCGGCAGCGACGCGGAAATCGCCGGCGAGCGGGTGCGCGTCTGGGCGGCGCGCGCCGTCGGACATCGGCCTGCCGCTGTCGCGGGCACCGTGATCGATGCCAGCCGCGAAGGCATAGCCATCGCCTGCGGCGAAGGCGCGCTGCGCGTCACCGCGTTGCAGCGCGCGGGCGGCCGGCGCATCAGCGCCGCGGATTACCTCAACGCGCGGCCCGAACTGCGTTCCCCGCGCGCGCCATGACCGACACCCGCGCCCTGGCCGCGCAATCCCTCGCCGAGATCGCCCTGCACGGCGCTTCGCTGCGCGAAGCGATGGACCGCCACGCGCCCAGGCTCCCCGACCCGCGCGACCGCGCCCTGCTGATGGCCCTGGTCAGCGACGGCGCGCGCTGGTGGCCGCGTTTCGATGCCGCGCTGGACCGCCTGCTGGAGCGCCCGTTGCGCCGGAAGGAACCCGCGGTGCATGCGCTGCTGGTGTTGGGCCTGGTGCAGCTGGAAGTGTTGGAACTGGCCGACTACGCCGCAGTGGCGGCCACGGTGGAGGCCGTCCGCGCATTGAAACGGCCGCAACTCGCCGGGCTGGTGAACGCGGTGCTGCGCCGCTGGCAGCGCGAACGCGCCACGCACCTCGCCGCGCTGGACGCGAAGCCGGAAACCCGCCACGCGCATCCGCGCTGGCTGGCCGAGGCCATCGCCCGCGACTGGCCCGCGCAGGCCGATGCCATCATGGCGGCGGACAACCGCGAGCCGCCGTTGATGCTGCGCGCGAACCGCCGCCGCACTGACCGCGACAGCTTGATCGAGCGCCTGCGCCTGGACGGCCAGGCGGCCGAACCGCATGCGTGGCTGGCCGACGCCATCGTGCTGCCGCACAGCACCGATGTGACCCGCCTGCCCGGCTTCGCCGAAGGCCTGTTCGCGGTGCAGGATGGCGCGGCGCAGGCTGCCGCCGAGCTTGCCGACGTGCGCGATGGCCAGCGCGTGCTGGACGCCTGTGCCGCGCCCGGCGGCAAGGCCTGCCATCTGCTGGAGCGCGCGGACGTGGCGTTGACCGCGCTGGAGTTCGAGCCGAAGCGCGCCGCGCGCATCCGCGAGAACCTTGCCCGGTTGCATCTGCGGGCCGACGTCCGCACGGGCGACGCCAGCGATCCCGCCAGCTGGTGGGACGGCAAGCCGTTCGACCGCATCCTGGTCGACGCGCCCTGCTCCGCCACCGGCGTGCTGCGCCGCCGCCCGGACGTGCGCCTGCACCGGCGCGCGGACGACATCCCCGCGCTGGCCGCGCAGCAGCAGCGCATCCTCGATGCGCTGTGGCCGCTGCTGGCGCCGGGCGGACGGCTGCTCTGCATCACCTGCTCGCTGCTGCGCGCGGAAAACGAGGCGGTGGTAACGCCGTTCCTCGCCGCGCACCCCGATGCGCAAGCCGTGCCGTTCACGCTGCCGGCGGGACAGGCCGCCGCCGCGGGCTGGCAGATCCTGCCCGGCGATGGCGACCTCGACGGCATGTACTATGCGGTGCTCGAAAAGCGCTGATCCGTTCGCATCGCGCTCGCGCAGGAACGTTCCATGTCCGCTCTCTCCAAGGCCAGTCCCGAGGAACGCCGCCGCTTCTGGCTGCTGCTGCTGATCGCATTGCTGATCCTCGGCGCCGGCATCGGCCTGCGCGACCCGTGGCCCTCCGACGAACCGCGCTTCACCCTGGCCGCGAAGCAGATGGTGGAAAGCGGCGACTGGCTGTTCCCGCACCGCGGCAGCGAGCTGTACGCGGACAAGCCGCCGATGCTGATGTGGGCGGAAGCCGCCAGCTTCGAGCTGGTGCGCTGGTGGCGGCTGGCCTTCATGCTGCCTTCGCTGTTGGCGGGGCTGGGCACGCTGCTGCTGGTGTACGACTTGGGCCGGCGCCTGTGGAACCGGCGCACCGGCCTGTACGCGGCGGGCGGCCTGCTGCTCGCGTTCCAGTTCGTCTACCAGAGCCAGCGCGCGCAGATCGATCCGCTGGTGGTGTTCTTCATCACCGCGGCGAACTGGGGCCTGCTGCGGCACCTGCTGGCGCCGCCCGACGGCGGCGGCAAGGCGAACTGGCCGTGGTACTGGTTCGGCTGCTTTTGCGCCGGGCTGGGCGTGATCACCAAGGGTGTGGGCTTCCTCGCCCTGCTGATGCTGATTCCCTACGCCTGGGCGGCCTGCCGTGGCTGGGACGGCGTGGCGCGCCCCGGTCGAGGCGCGTGGTGGCGCTGGCTGCTGGGCCTGGCGGCGGCGCTGGCGGCGATCGCACTGTGGCTGGCGCCGATGCTGCTCGCGGCGCATGCGCGCCACGGCAATCCCGCCTACGCGGCCTACGTCAACGACATCCTGTTCCACCAGACCGCGAAGCGCTACGCGCACGCCTGGCACCACATCCATGCGTGGTGGTACTACCTCCCGATCTTGCTGTTCAGCTGGCTGCCGCTGTCCCTGCTCTATCCCGGCTGCCTGCCGCGCTGGTGGCAGCGATTGCAGGCGCGCGACGCGCGCGTGCTGCTGCCGCTGGGCTGGGTGGTGCTGGTGCTGCTGTTCTTCAGCGCTTCGCCGGGCAAGCGCGATGTATACATCCTGCCCGCACTGCCGATGCTGGCGCTGGCCTGCGCGCCGTTCGTGGACGAGCTGCTGCCGAAGCGCTGGTTGCGCGCGGCGGCCCTGACCTTCATCGCCGTGCTGGGAACGGCGATGCTGGCGGTGGGCGGCTATGCATTGCTGTCGCACTCCCCCAAGGTGGCGCAGTTCGCCGCCGAGCGCGGCCTCGCCAGCGGTGGCGCCGCGCTGTGGTGGATGTGTGTGGCGCTGGGCATGCTGCAATGGGGCCTCATCGCGGTGCTGCGCATGCGCCGGGCGGTGTGGGCGACATGCGGCGGCATGGCCGCGCTGTGGCTGGCCTGGGGCTGCTGGGCGGTGCCGCTGCTCAACCCATCCAGCTCTGCCTCCGCGCTGATGGCCGAAGTGCGCGCCCATCTCGGCCCGCAGGACGAGATCGGTCTGGTGGCGTGGGTGGAACAGAACCTGCTGATGCTGGACCGCCCCGCCGTCGATTTCGGCTTCAAGCAGCCGTGGCACGTCCAGTTCGCCCGCGCGGTGCGGTGGCAGGCGCAGGCGCCGGCCACGCGCTGGCTGTTCGTGCAGCAACCGGCGATGGGCGACTGCGTGGACCGCGCCAAGGCGATCTCCCTCGGCCACGTCAACCAGCGCGACTGGTGGATGTTCAAGGCCGACGCCCTGGTGCCGGGCTGCCTGCCGGGCGCCAAGGTGGACGAGGCGTCGGACGGCGACCCGGGCGCCGAACCGTGACGACGCGCATCCAGCTGCTCGGCCGCGACAACGGCGCGGGCCTCAGCCGCGACATGGCCCTGCTCGCCGCCGCGCTGGGCGAGGCGGGCGCCGAGGCGCGCATGGCCGCGCTGCCGCATCGCGGCCGCTTCGCCGAATGGCTGACCCGCCTGCGGCTGGCCGGCGGTTCGCCACTGTTCGACCTCAACCTGATGCTGGAACGCGTGCGCCCAGAGTTCGCGCGCATGGCCGCGCGCAACGTGCTGGTCCCCAACCCCGAATACTTCCGCGTGCAGGACCGCGCCGCGCTGGAGCGCATCGACGTCGTATGGGCCAAGACCCGCCACGCCGAACGCCTGTTCGCGGCGCTGGGCAAGCCCGTGCGGTATATCGGTTTCAGCAGTCCCGACCGCCACGATCCCGCAGTACCGCGCCGGCGCGCCTTTTTCCACGGCCCCGGGCGCAGCGCCAACAAGGGCACCGCCGCGCTGCTCAAACTGTGGGCTGCGCATCCCGAATGGCCCGAGCTCACCGTGGCGTGGCGGCGCAAGCGGGTGGAGTTGGAGGCATTGCCGGCCAATGTGCGGCTGATCCGCGAGCACCTCGGCGACGAGGCCTACCGCCGCCTGCAGAACGAGCATCGCTTCCACCTCTGCCCCTCGCAGACCGAGGGCTACGGTCACTACTTGGCCGAGGCGATGAGCTGCGGCGCAGTGGTGCTGACGCTGGACGCCGAGCCGATGCACGAACTGGTGACGCCGGCGCGCGGCGTGCTGGTGCCGGCGCAGGCCGCGGGCACGCAGGATCTAGCCACGCTGTACGGCTTCCGCGACGGCGACATGGCGGACGCGATCGAGTGCTGCGCGGCGATGCCGGAGGACGAGGCGACCGCGCTGGGCCAGTCCGCGCGGTCGTGGTTCGAGGCCGAGCGTGCGGCATTCCCGGCGCGGCTGCGCGAGGCGCTCGACGCCCTCTAGCCGCCCGCGCGCTCCGCGGCCGCGAATTCCCCAAGATGACCGTCGATGCCGCGCGCACAGCGCGCGATGCCTTCGGTGCGGGTGACATGGAACAGGCGGTTGTTCGGCAGGCTGAGATCGTCCACGTCGGGCTGGGCGCGCGAGTGGTGCCACAGGTGCACGGCCAGCGCGGCCCACTTCAGCGCGCGGCGGCGCAGGCCGGCGTTCTCCAGCCGCGCGGCCAGCTCGCGATCCTCGGCGCCATAACCTTCCATGCGCTCGTCGAAACCGTTGACGCGCAGCAGGTCGTCGCGCCAGAAGCTCATGTTGCAGCTCATCACGCGGCCGCCGTTGCGCGAGCGCGATTTCCAGCGCGCCAGCTGCGGCTGGCGGAAGGCGTAGAGGCGCTTGGTGCCGTCGAACTCATGGAAATCCGCGCGCGACCACGGCGCGAACACCGGCTTGCCGCCCGCCAGCAGCTTCGCGGTTTCCTCGCGCGTGGCCTTGATCCGCCCGCCCTGCAGGAAGTAGCCGCGCTCGGCCAGCATGAGGTGGTCGGCGACGAAGCGCGGATGCAGCAGCATGTCGCCGTCGAGCAGGATCACGTAGTCGCCGCGGCTGGCGGCGATGCCGCGGTTGCGCGCGCGCGCGGCGCGGAAGCCGCGGTCCTCCTGCCAGACGTGGCGCAGCGGCACCGGGAAGTCGCGCGCCATGCGCTCGACCAGCGCGCGCGTGGCCTCGCCGGAACCGTCGTCGGTCACGATCACCTCGTCGGGCAGGCGCGTCTGCGCGGCCAGGCTGGACAACAGGCGCTGCAGCGCCTCGGGCCAGTTGTAGGTGATCGCGACGACGCTGGTTTTCATCGCGCGATCAAGCTCCGCGCAGGCCGCGGCGCAGGATGGACAAGGCGCGCTCGGCGCGCCTCCACCACGGCGAAGGCCCGCGCATGGCGATGCCAGCGTAGCGGCGCGCCTCGGCCCAGTCGGGGCGTTCGCGGGTCTTGAACTCGGCCCGCGCCAGGTCGAGCGCGTGCGCATCCAGATGCATGCGCTGCGCGTAGAAGTTGATCAGGCAGCGCGAACGGAACTGCGCCGGGAATTCGCGCATGCGCGCCTGCTCGTGCCACCAGCCGTTGCGCCCGTGGATGCGGTAGTCGACGCTGCCGGTAGGCAGGAAATACTTGCGCGCGCCGAGGATGCTGGCGCCGAACACCAGGCAGTTGTCGGCGCTGATGCGCCAGTTCGCGGTGAACTCCGGCGGCAGGTCGAGCACGCGCCCGGCCAGCCCGCGGCGCAGCGCCAGCGCCGAGGTGGGCGCGCCGTACCAGCGCGCGAAAACCCAGGTGCCGAGCACGGTATGGCCGAGGTCCGTCGCTGCCTTCGCGTAGCCCTGCACGCCGGATTCGTTGCCGACCAGGCGCACGTCGGAGAACACGAAGTCCACGTCCCTGCGCGCGGCGAACACTTCGCCGACCTGGCGCAGGTAGTCCGGGCCCCAGCGGTCGTCAGCATCGAGGAAGCACACCACATCGCCCTTGGCCGCGGCGAGGCCACGCTGGAAGGCGGCGAGCTGGCCGCCGTTCTCGCCGCACAGCAGCTCTACGCGCGGATCGCTGCCGTAGCGTTCGCGCAGGTAATCGGGCGAGCCGTCGGTGGAGCCGTCGTCCACCACGATCACTTCCAGCGGCGCATGGGTCTGCGCCAGCGCGCCGTCCACTGCTTCGGCGACGAAGTCGCGGTAGTTGTAGCTGGTGACGACGACCGAGAACGCGGGCGCGGCGCTCACCTCAGCCCCCCAGCAACTGGCGGAAGTAGGCGATGGTTTCCTTCAGGCCGTCCTCCAGCGCCACCTTCGGCTGCCAGCCCAGCTTGTCCTGCGCCAGCGCGATGTCGGGCTGGCGCTGGCGCGGATCGTCGGCGGGCAGCGGGCGGAACACCAGCTTCGACTTGCCGCCGACCAGCGACAGCACCTTCTCGGCCAGCGCCAGCATGGTGAACTCGCCGGGGTTGCCGATGTTCACCGGGCCGGTGAAGCCGCGCTCCGATGCCATCATGCGCACGAAGGCCTCGATCAAGTCGTCCACGTAGCAGAAGCTGCGCGTCTGGCTGCCGTCGCCGTAGATGGTGATGTCCTCGCCCTTCAGCGCCTGCACGATGAAGTTGCTCACCACGCGGCCGTCGTTGGGGTGCATGCGCGGGCCGTAGGTGTTGAAGATGCGCACCACCTTGATGTCCAGGTCGTGCTGGCGGTGGTAGTCGAAGAACAGCGTCTCGGCGCAGCGCTTGCCTTCGTCGTAGCAGGAGCGGAAACCGATCGGGTTGACCCGGCCCCAGTACTCCTCGCGCTGCGGGTGCACCTCGGGGTCGCCGTACACCTCGCTGGTGGAGGCCTGCAGGATGCGCGCCTTCACCCGCTTGGCCAGGCCCAGCATGTTGATCGCGCCGTGCACCGAGGTCTTGGTGGTCTGCACCGGGTCGTGCTGGTAGTGCACCGGCGAGGCGGGACAGGCCAGGTTGAAGATGCGCTCCACCTCCACGTACAGCGGGAAGGTGACGTCGTGGCGCATCAGCTCGAAATACGGGTGGTTCAGCAGGTGCGCCACGTTGCGCTTGCTGCCGGTGAAGAAGTTGTCCACGCACAGCACGTCGTGGCCGTCGGCCAGCAGGCGGTCGCACAGGTGCGAGCCGAGGAAGCCGGCACCGCCGGTCACCAGTACCTTGTGCATCAAGCCATCATCCCGGAGCGTGCGGCGCGCGCGAGGCGCCTAGTGTAAGCGAGGCGCGGCCGCCGCATCGGCGCGGGTGCGCAATTCCAGCCACAGCGCCAGCGCCAGCGGCAGCCACACCAGCAGCCAGCTGGGGCGCGGGCTGTCCAACAGCTGCGGCATGTCGAACTGCAGCACCACGCTGGCGTACACCCACAGCGCCAGCACCAGCCGGCCGGTCATCCGGCGACGATGCCGCCAGCCCAGCCAGGCGGTCATCAGCCACAGCACCGCCACCAGCAGCAAACCGGGCAGGCCCAGCTCGATCACGGTCTGGGTCAGCACGTTGTGGCTGTGCGTGTAATCGACCCCGGCCACCGTCAGCGTGAACGGCACGCCCTGGCCCAGGCCCAGCCACGGGTGCCGTGCGATCAGGTGCAGGGACTGCACGAACAGCTCCGGCCGCAGCGACGCGCCGCGCTCCACCAGTACCGGCAGCGGCCAGATACCGCAGATCAGCACCAGTACCAGTGCCGCGCCAGACAGCCAGCGCGCCCCGCGGCCCGAATGCCACAACGGCGCGAACACCGCGCACAAGGCCAGCGCCAGCCATACGCTGCGCGACCCGGTCAGCGCGATGAAAGCCAGCAGCACCGGCACGGCCAGCCAGCGCAGCACCGAGATGCGCCGGTCGGCCACCGGCAGCAGGGCCAGCCAGAGGCAGGTCGCGCCCATCACCGCCGCGGCATAGTTCGCGGTCGCGATCACGCCCTGGCCGACGATGCGGCCATCCTCCGGCGGGTGATACAGGTACTGCACGCAATAGCAGCCCGCAAACAAGGCGATGCCCAGGCCCGCCAGCAACAGCAGGCGGTGGCCGCGCCGTTCGTCGTCGCCCAGCCAGATCGGCCAGGCCATCACGAAGGCCAGCACGCTCAGCAAGCGGCTGAGCTCGTCGCCAGGATGGCGCGAGTGTGCCCACAGCAGGGACAGCGCGCCCCAGGCCAGCAACAGCAGCAGGACCTGGAACGCCGGCTGCGGCAGCAGCGCCCTCCACACCGTCGCCCGCCGCGTCAGCGCCAGCCCCCAGGCCGGCAGGTACAGCAGCACGATCAGGCTGCCCTGATACAGCTTGCCGGGATTGAACGACACCCCTGCGGGCATCGCCACCAGGCCAAGCATCATCCACACCAGGCCTGCGCCCAGCACGCCCAGCCAGAACCCGCGGCGACGCAGGAAGAACGGGGCGGCATCGACCTCGGCAAGCGACCGGGAGGCGACCGGCAGGCTCTGCATCAGCGGGATATTGTGCTTCTCGTGACCCATGGAACCTTCGGACTTGATGCGTGCGATTGCCATCGCGTCCCCATGCAAAAACACGCAGCATAACCATATGGCGTATTTCGCGGGGCCAATATGCCGACAAACGCGCCAGCGCATACCGACGCTGACAGCATCATGCCTGCCGCCAGCTGAAACCCGGCCCACCGGCCGGCGGCGCGTATGTGCAAAAAACGTCAATACAGCCGGCCGCCGGAGCATGGCGCCGGCCAGCTAGAATCCCGCCATGCCGACCTTGGAGCCCACCCATGCCCCCGAATGCCGACCATCCGCGTGCCGGCCTGGGCAGAACGAGCAGCGGGCGGTGCCGCGCCGCGCGCAGGCGCCTGACGGCCGCCCGATGACGCGGGGCACCCGGCGATCATGAACAGGCTCTTGCCGCTCACCCTCGTCGTCATCACCCGCAACGAGGCGGCCTGCATTGCGCGCTGCCTGGACAGCGTGCCCTTCGCGGCGGAGAAGCTGGTGGTGGACTCGGGCAGCGACGACGACACCGTGGCGATCGCGCAGGCGCACGGCGCGCGCGTGGTGCAGCAGGACTGGCTGGGCTTCGGTCCCCAGCGCAATTTCGCCAGCACCCTGTGCAGCCACGACTGGATCCTGGCGCTGGACGCCGACGAATCGCTGTCGCCGGAACTCGCCGTCGAGCTGGAGCGCAGGCTGCCCGCGCTGATGGCCGGCGACGCGCCCGCCGCCTGGCTGCGTCGGCGCACGATCTACATGGGCCGGCCGATGCGCTGGTACCGCCCCAACGTCGGCGAGAAGCTGGCCCGGCTGTACCACCGCGGCCGCGCCCGCTGGAGCGACGCGCGGGTACACGAATCGCTGCGCTTCGAGGGCAGCGCGCCCACCTTCGACGCGCCGTTCGACCACGCCAACAATCCCACCCTGGTGCACAAGCAGCTCAAGGTGCTGCGCTACGCCGAACTGAAGTGCCGCGACTGGCGCGACAAGGGCAAGCCCGCGCGGATGTGGCAGGCGCCGTTCGTGTACCTGCTGGCCTTCCTCAAGGACTATGTGTTCCGGCTGGCCATGTTCGACGGCTGGCGCGGCTTCGTGATCGCGCAGACCGCGGCCAGCTACGCGCTGTACAAGCGCATGCGCTACTACGAGATGGTGAACAACCCCGCGTCGGTCGCGGAAGCGACCGACGCATTGAACCGGCACCACATCGAGCCTTGATCCCGACGCGACCGCAAAGCTGAAGATGGCGAACCCGCCCGGCACGTTCGCCTCCTCTCCCCTCCGGGACGCGGAGAAGGGCCATGGATGGCCCTGCTTTGAGGAGCGAGGAAGAGGATTGAGGTGAGGGGTCAAGGCTTGCCCCGCCCCCATCGAGGCGCGCTTCGCCCGATGCAAAGCCTTCGCAAGAACCGCCCCTCACCCCAAAGGGGAGAGGGAGAAAAGCTAAGCTATCCGCCTCGCCCGAATACCCGCACCCATGCCCAAGCACTACCTCCTCTACGGCTCCGAACGCTACGCGCTGGCCATCCTGCGGCCGATCCAGGCGGCGATCCGCGCCCGCGGCGACGAGGCGGCGTGGTTCTTCGACGGGCCGGGCGCGGAGGACCTGCATGCCGACGAGCGCCTGCTGACGGTGCAGGAGGTGCGCGCATGGAAACCGTTGGCGGTGATCACCTCGTCCAACGCGGTGCCGCACTTCTTCCCCGGCGTGAAGGTGGAGACCTTCCACGGCTTCGACGCCGGCAAGCCGCGGCACATCTATGTGCGCGGCTTCTTCGACCTGTACTGCACCACCGGTCCGCGCGACACCGCGCAGTTCCAGGCCATCGCCGACAAGCTGGGCCACTTCAGCGTGATCGAGACCGGCTTTCCCAAGATCGACCCGTTCATGCGCGAGCTGGGCGGCGCGATTCCGCCCGTGCGCACGCCGCCGGTGATCCTCTACCACTCCACCTTCTCGCCCTCGTGGAGCGCCGCCGAAACCCTGTACGAGGAAGTGAAGCGGCTGTCGCGCGACGGCCGCTGGCGCTGGATCGTCAGCTTCCACCCGAAGATGAACCCGGAGACGGTGGCGAAGTTCAAGGCGCTGCAGAACGAGTACCTGACGTTCGCCGAGAACGACAACATCCTAGAGCTGTTCGGCCAGGTGGACATGATGTGCTCGGACACCTCTTCTGCGCTCAACGAGTTCCTGCTCACCGGCAAGCCGGTGGTGACCTTCGACAACCGCCGCCCCGGCCCGCAGTTGATCGACATCCACGACGCCAAGGATTTCGAACCGGCCATCGAGCGCGCGCTGAGCCGGCCGCCGGAACTGATGGCCGCGATCCGCGCCTACGCCGACGCGATCCACCCCTATCGCGACGGCCGCTCCAGCGAACGCGTGCTGGACGCGATCGACAGCTTCGTCGCCCGCGGCGGCAAGAATCGCCGCGCCAAGCCGGCAAACCTGTGGCGCAAACTGAAGATCCGCCGTCGCATCGGCTACTGGGGCCCCGCGCGCTGGCCGCGCTGAATCCGTAGGAGCGCACCCTGTGCGCGAATGCTCTTGTTTCGATCGGGCACCAGAGCATTCGCGCACAGGGTGCGCTCCTGCAGGCGGGCACGGCTAGAATTCCGGCCGTTACCCCGTGCGAGCTTCCCCGTGACCCTGAACTCCTACAGCCGCTCCGAACACCTGCGCTCGCTCTGGCCCTGGCTGCCGCTGTGGGCGGCGGTGGCGCTGCTGGCGATCTTCGCGCACGGCCCGATGCCGCTGTATTCCACCCGCACGCTGGCGGTGGCATGGGAAATGTGGAACCAGCACCACTGGCTGGTGCCGTACATCAACGGCCAGCCGTACAGCGAGAAAGCGCCGCTGCTGTTCTGGCTGATCCACGCCGGCTGGTTCGCGTTCGGCGTCGGCGACGGCTGGCCGCGCGTACTGGAAGTGATCTTCGGCGGCGCCGAACTGGTGTTGGTGTCGCTGTTGGCGCGGCGCCTGTTTCCCAGCCGCCCCTGGATGGCCAAGGCCGCGCCGTGGACGCTGCTGGCGCTGTCCTACGCCTTCCTGTTCGGCCTGCAGATCATGTACGACGTGCTGCTCGCGGTATGGGCGCTGGGGGCGCTGCTGTGCCTGGCGCCCGGGGTACGCCGCGACGAGCCGCGCTGGTGGCTGTTCGGCCTGTGCATCGGCCTCGGCCTGCTCACCAAGGGACCGGTGATGCTGCTGCACGTGCTGTTCCCGTGGCTGCTCGGCCCGTTGTGGAGCGACTGGGCGCGCACGCATCGCGCGCGCTGGTACGGCCGGGGCGCGCTGGCCGTGCTGCTGGGCCTGGCGATGCTGCTGGCCTGGGCACTGCCGGCCGGCTTCGCCGGCGGCGAAGCCTACATGCACCGGTTGTTCTTCAGCCAGACCGCGGCACGGGTGATCCACGGCGTGCAGACCGCCGAGCCGCTGCAGAGCCATGCCCGCCCGGTGCTGTGGTATGTGCTGATGCTGCCGCTGCTGCTGTTCCCGTTCATCGGCTGGCCGCGCGCCTGGGTGGCGCTGGTCACGCTGCGCAGGCCGCTGGAACCGGGCCTGCGCTTCGCGCTGTGCTGGGTGCTGCCGACTTTCATCGTGTTCTCGCTGATCCGCGGCAAGCAGCTGTACTACCTGCTGCCGGAACTGGCCGGCACGATGCTGCTGCTGTGTGCCGCGATCGCCACGCTGCGCGAACGCCGACCCGGGCTCGCCAGCACCGGCTGGCTGGGCACCTGGCCGCTGGGCGCGGGCAGCCTCGCCTTCGCCCTGCTGCTGTTCGTGCTGCCCGACCTGGTGGCGGGCAACCACCTGCACGGCGACTGGCCCGACGCCTGCGCGCCGTACAGCCGCTACTTCGCCGTGGTGTTCCTGCTGCTCGGCCTGCTGCTGTTGCTGCGCGGCCGCGGCGAGCTGCGCCGGCTGGCGGTGGCCGGGCTGATCGGCACGCTGGCGCTGAATGCCTTGTTCACCCTGACCATGTGGCCCCGCTACGAGCTGCGCCCCACCGCGCAGTTGTTGGGCGCGGCCGAACAGGCCGGCCACGCCATCGGCTTCTTCGGCAATTACGAGGGCCAGTTCCACTTCCAGGGACGGCTGACCCGGCCGATCGAAGAGCTTAACAACAACAAGCAACTGGCCAAGTTCGCCGCAGCGCATCCCGACGGGCTGGTCGTGCAACATCCCAGCCGGCCCGCAGCGGATGCGCTGCGCTACGCCCTGCTGGTGCAGCCGTTCCGCTCGAGCTGGCTGGTGGTGTGGCCGGCGACCACGCTGCTCGACCTGCGCAGCGGCGTGACCCCGCCCGAACCGTCGCAACCGCCGCAGATCTACTCCGCCGACGGCGGGCGCTCGCGCACGCTGCCGTGAGCAGCGACGCGCTGATCGCCAACCTGCGCGGCCAATGCGGCGGCCCGCGCGACGGCGCCCTGCTGCGCTATGCGCTGGGCAATGCGCTGCTGGAAGCGGGCGACCTTGCGGCGGCTACCGAAGAACTGCGCCACGCGCTGCGTTTCGACCCGCGTTACTCCGCGGCATGGAAGCTGCTGGGCAAGGCCTGCCTCGCCGCCGACGATCGCGTGGCGGCGGCCGAAGCCTGGCGGCAAGGCATTGCCGTGGCGCGCGAGCGCGGGGACAAACAGGCCGAGAAGGAAATGGCGGTGTTCCTGCGGCGGGCCGGGCAGGCCGCCGGCGATTGATGCGCGCACGCGCGGCGTCACAGGCGCGCGCGAAGCCCTTCCGAAAACCGGCGGAAACGCATTCAGCGCTTCGCCGGCGTACTCCGCAACGGCGCCGTGGACCCGCGCACCACGAGCTCCGGGCTGAAACCCTCGTTGCCCTCCTCCAGCGGCTCGCCGTTGGCGGCGCGCTGCAGGTTGCCGATCAACCGCTGCGCGGCATGGTGGGCAATCTCCTCGGTGGCCTGGCGCGCGGTGGTCAACGCGGGCCAGGACTGCTTGGAGAACGGGCTGTCCTCGAAACCGGCGATCGACAGTTCCCACGGCACGCTGAGGCCGCCGGAATGCGCGGCGGCCAGCACGCCGGCGGCGATCTCGTCGTTGGAGCCGAAGATCGCGGTGGGCCGGTCCTTCAGCGCCAGCAGCTTGCGCGCGCCGCGGAAGCCGTCGTCGAAGGAATAGTCGCCGGGCAGGATCAGCTTGCGGTCCAGCGCGATGCCGTAGTCCTTCAGCGCGTCCTCGTAGCCCTGGTAGCGCTCCGGACTGGAGCGGTGGTCGCGGCCGCCCCACAAAAAACCGATGCGCGTGTGGCCGAGCTGGATCAGGTGTTCGGTGATCGCATAGGCGGCATCGCGATCGTCCACGTAGACGCAGGGATAGCCGTCCTGCGGATCCTTGCGCGCGGAGATGATGCGCATGAACGGGATCTTCGCCGCGGCCAGCTTGCGGATCAGCTCCGGCTGCTCCGACATCGGCGGCGCCAGCACCATGCCGGCCAGCCGCGCCTGCGCGGCCAGCGACACCAGTTCCTCGGCCAGCCGCGGCGAGGTGGAATCGCAAGGGTGGATCTGCAGGCCGTAGCCGCTCGCGCGGCAGGCCGCCAGCACGCCGCTCTGCATGCTGATGATGTAGTGCGGATTGGGATTGTCGTAGACCAGGCCCACGGCGTAGGCGCGCGTGCTGCGCAGGCTGCGCGCCGAAGGATCGGGCCGGTAGTCCAGCGCCTCGATCGCCCGCTGCACCTTCTCGCGCGTGCGCGCATGCACCGAGGGCTCGTTGTTGATGACGCGCGAGACCGTCTTCAGCGAGACGCCCGCCTGCCCGGCTACATCCTTGATGGTGGCGCTGCGCAACCGCTGATCCTCAGTGCAATGAGACGACGCGAGGCACGGCCATGGAGCCGTGCCGGCGGGCGACAAAGTCTAGCGGACGGTGGCGCAGCCGCATGCGCCGCTCAGCCCGCGTGCTGGCCCACGCGATGGCCGCGCAAGCCGTAGTACAGGATGTACAGGTAGCACGGCACGATGACCACCAGGAACGCCAGCTGGAAATTGATGGCCTCCTTCAGGTGCACGAACACCTGCGGGATCAGCGCGCCGCCGACAATACCCATGATCAGGAAAGCCGAGCCCACTTCGGTGTGGCTGCCCAGCCCCTTGATCGCCAGCGGGAAGATCGCCGGCCACATCATCGCGTTGGCGAAGCCCAGCGCGGCGACGAAGGCCACCGAGGCGTAGCCGGCCGTCGCGTAGGCGCCCAGCGTGAGCAGCACGCCGAGCACCGCCGACAACGCGAGGTAGCGTTGCTGCGAGACGAAACGCGGGATCAGCGCCAGGCCCACGATGTAGCCCAGCAGCATGCCGAACATCGTGTAGGCGGTGAAATGCTTGGTCGCGTCCAGCGGCAGGCCCAGGCCCTGGCCGTAGATGCCGATGGCGTCGCCCGCCATCACTTCCACGCCCACGTACACGAACAGGCACAGCACGCCCAGCCACAGGTGCGGGAAGCTGAAGATGCTGCGGCCGCTGTGGCCGATCGAGTGCTCGTCGTTCGCGCCGGCCGGCCTGATCTCCGGCAGGCTGGAGCGGACTACCCAGATCGCCAGCACCACCAGCACCGCCGCCATCGTCATGTAGGGCGCGTACACGCGGGCGGCAAAACCGTTGAGCAAGGCGTCGCGCGCCGCCGCGGTGGGCGCGGCCTTCACCTGCTGGTCGAGCGTGTCGATGCCGCTGAGCACCAGCGCGCCGAACACCAGGGGCGCAAGGAAGCCGGCGAACTTGTTGCAGATGCCCATGAAGGCGATGCGCTGCGCCGCACTGTCGATCGGGCCCAGGATGCTGATGTAGGGGTTGGACGAAGTCTGCAGCAAGGACAGGCCCGCGCCGATCACGAACAGGCCCACCAGCGCGCCGTGGTAGTCGCGCAGGTTGATGAACTCGCCGAACATCACCGCGCCGACCGCCATCACGAACAGCCCCAGCGCCATGCCGCGCTTCATGCCGGTGCGCTTGAGGATCGCCGCCGACGGCAGCGCCAGCACGAAGTACGACAGGTAGAACGCCACCGGAATCAGGAAGGCGCTGACGTCGTCCAGGCTGAAGGCCAGTTTCACGAAGATCGTCAGCGGGCCGTTGAGCCAGGTGAAGAAGCCCATGATGAAGAACAGCACGCCGATCATGATCATCGGCCCGATGTAGGAACGTCCGGACGGCGCGGCCGCCTGCGTGCTTGCCATGAAATCTCTCCCCGGGGAACAGCGTGGACGGCCGTGAGCATAACGGCACGCGCGGCCGCCGAAAGCTCTTTATTGGCCGCAAAGTACAACGTTGTCAACCAGCCGTCACAAGTCTGTCGACGGACTGCCGCGGGAGCGACCCCGCGCATGAATGCCCCCCGCCCTTTGGTCGGGTCCGAAAACCGCCGCGCACGGAGTGCGCTCCCGTGGTTGTTTTCCCCATTCCTCACGCAGCAAGTCGCTGATGCGCCGGACTTTGGCGCGTCGGCGGGATTTAAATCGATCCAGTGCGATACCCCCTGCCAACGGTCATGTTGCATGGCTTCGCATCCACTGGTGAAAATTCCGGGACAGTCACTTGACAACGTTGTCATGACGATTCCAGACTCCGCCAGCATCGTCGGCCGGCAGCTCCGCGCGCACCGCGCGCCGTACCGCCGGATCGCAGCGGACAAAGGGGAAATCCACGTGGGAGAGTTCGCCAGCCAGCGTCATGCCGCCGGGCCGTCGCCGCAGCCACCGGCGTCGGGCGACGTGCTCGGCCAGGGCGAGCCGTTCCTCGCCGCCGATGTCGGCGGCACCCATGCGCGCATCGGCCTGATGCTCGGCACCCCGGCCGCACGGCAGCCGGTCGACGTACTGCACTATCACCGCTACTCCTGTGCCGACTGGTCCGACCTCGGCGCCCTGCTGCGCGACTTCGTGGCGCAACTGGCATCGGCCGGCCACGCCGCCCTGCAGGAGCGCATCCGGTGCTGCGTGGTGGCCTGTGCCGGCGTGGTGCTGGACGACGCCATCGTCAACGAGAACCTGCCCTGGCCGGTGTCGATCGGCGCGCTGCGCGAGCAGCTCGGCCTGACCCGGCTGGAAATCATCAATGACTTCGAGGCGGTGGCCTGGGCCACCCAGTTCCTCGACGCCGGGGAAACGCTGCCGGTGATCGAGGCCGCGCAACCCGCGGCCCGCGGCCCGGTGCTGGTGATGGGCCCGGGCACCGGACTGGGCTCGGCGGTGCTGCTGCCGCGCGCCGGCCGTGCCGAGGTGCTGCCCACCGAGGCCGGCCAGATCGCGCTGGCGCCGGGCAACGAACGCGAGATCGAGATCCTGCGCGTACTGGCGCGCGGCCGCGCGCACGTCTCCTACGAGGAGGCACTGTCCGGGCCCGGCCTGCTCAACCTCTATCACGCGCTGTGCGAGCTGCGCGGCAGCGCGGTGACGCTGATGACGCCGGCGGAGATCACCGGCGCCGCGCTGGCCGGCCACGACGGCACGGCGCTGGAGGCGCTGCAGGTGTTCTGCGGGCTGCTCGGCAGTTTCGCCGGCGACCTGGCCATGCTGTACGGCGCCAGCGGCGGCGTGTTCCTCGCCGGCGGCATCCTGCCGCAGATCCACGGTTTCCTGCGCGCCAGCAGCTTCGCCGAACGCTACTTCAACAAGGGCGTGATGCGCGCCTTCCTGCAAAAGGTTCCCGTACGACTGATCGAGCACGGCCAGCTAGGTGTCATCGGCGCCGCCGGCTGGTTCCTGGACGAGCGGCAGGGAGATCGAGCCATGCCACCGCTCTAGCGACACGGCGCCGAACGCCGTCAAACCAAGCAAGCACCACCACGACCACACGGTCCCAAACCGATCCAGCCTCTGAGGGGAGGACATCATGAACCACCGCAAGACACTGCTCGCCGCGAGCATCGTCGCCGGCCTGTGCCTGTCCGTCGGCGCGTACGCGCAGGACAACAGCACCCAGAACACCAAGGCGACCAAGCCCACCACCAACCAGCCCGACAAGGACAAGGCGAAACAGCTTTCCACCATCACCGTCGTCGGCATCCGCAACAGCGAGGCGCTGTCGCTCGACACCAAGCAGGCCGCCAACTCGCACATCGAGGTGGTGTCCGCCGAGGACATCGGCAAGCTGCCGGCCAAGGACGTGGCCGACACCATCGCCCAGCTGCCCGGCGTGAACATCTCCGACGCGGCGGGCGCCGAAGGCGGCTTCGACCAGGCCGACCGCGCCAGCCTGCGCGGCAGCGCGCCCTCGCTCACCCTGACCACGGTGGACGGCCACGCGATCGGTTCGGGCGACTGGTTCATCACCGGCGGCGGCGGCACCCGCAGCGTCAGCTACTCCATGCTGCCGTCCGAGATCGTCAGCCAGGTGGTGGTGCACAAGACTTCCGAGGCCAGCCAGCTCGAAGGCGGCGCGGCCGGTTCGATCGACATCATCACGCGCAAGCCGCTGGAATTCAGCAAGTCGTTCTCCGCCGAGGCCAGCATGGGCGGGGTGTATTCCAGCTTGCCGGGCAGCACCAAGCCGCAGTTCAACGGCCTGGTCAACTGGAAGAACGACGACAACAGCTTCGGCGTGCTGCTGCAGGGCTTCTACGAGGACCGCGAGCTGCAGCGCGACGGCCAGGAAATGCTCGGCTATTCGTACATCCCGACGGGTTCGGCGCTGGCCAACCAGCTCGGCCTCAAGGCCGCCTCGCCCGGCAGCGCCAGCACCGGCGTGTTCTACCCCAACCTGCCGGGCGCCGCGCTGTTCACGCAGGAGCGCAAGCGCAAGGGCGGTTCGATCGACCTGGAGTGGAAGCCGCTCGACAACCTGACCTTCAACCTCGACGGCTTCTATTCCAAGATGGACGCCACCGACTACAACCGCAACTACATGCTGCGGCTGCGCGACGATTTGCCGGGCGACACGCTCAGCAGCTACACCCTCGCCAACAACATCCTCACCAATGCGGTGATCGCCGGGAAGCCGGGTGCCTACCAGGGCATCTACGACATGATCTCGCGTCCGGGCGAGAGCGAGTCCAGCCAGTACATCACCCTCGACGCCGCGTGGCAGGCCACGCAGGACCTGAACTTCAAGTTCCAGGGCGGCACCACCAAGGGCACCGGCAACACCCCGGTGCAGGACGTCATGGAGATGGATACCGGCTACGGCCAGGGCGCCAGCTACGCGATGAACGGCCTGGGCAAGCCGCTCAACTGGACGCTGGGCGGCAACAACAGCGCCTTCAACCCGGCCACCATGGGCCTGGACTGGATCTTCGGCGACCAGGGCATCAGCGTGGTGGACAAGGAGAACTGGTTCCAGGCCGACGGCGAATTCGATTTCGACGATGCCGGCGCGCTGTCCTCGCTGCAGTTCGGCGTGCGCTACTCCAGGCACACGCATGACAGCCCGTTCGCCTCCTCGCAGGGCATCAACTGGGCGTCGGGCATCAATCCGGGGGTGCCGGCAGGCGCCGCGAACTCCGGGTTCCCGAACCCGCCGGCCGAGGGCGGCAATTATCCCGGCGGCTTCGCCAGCGACCTCGGCGTAGGCTCGATGCCGGGCGGCATCTGGTACTGGACGCCGGCGCAACTGGCGCAACTGGACGCGCTGTATGCCAACCGGGCGGTCACCAACGATCCGGCCACCTCGCGCTTCTACCCGAACGACATCTACTCCATGTCGGAGCTGAACAAGGCCGCCTACGTCCAGTTCAACTTCTCCGGCAGCAGCTGGGGCGGCAACTTCGGCTTCCGCTACGTCGGCACCAACGAAGACATCGGCTACACCAGCCCGACCGCGCAAGGGGCGTACGCCTACGCCGGCACGCCGCCCTCGGCGTTCTATCCCGCCGGCTGGTACTGGGATCACTACACCCACCACTACAGCAAGCTGCTGCCCAGCTTCAACCTGAAGGTCAACCTCAACGACGACGGCAGCCTGCTGGCGCGCTTCGCCGCCTCGCAGACGATGACGCGCCAGGATTACGGCCAGCTGGCGGGCTTCCTGTCCCTGAACGACCCGCAGGCGCAGGGCGTGGAAGGCTCCGGCAGCGGCCCGAACCCGGCGCTGAAGCCGCTGATCTCCACCAACTTCGACGCCTCGCTGGAGTGGTACTTCGCGCCGCGCGGCCTGTTGTCGGCCAGCGTGTACGAGATGGATCTCAACGACTACTACGACTACGGCACCACGACCGGCACTTATCTCAACAACTACCTGACCTACAACAAGGTCACCAACCCGAGCGGCGCGCCGATCTACAGCAACTACCTGGTCAGCATCCCGGTCAACGTCAACGGCACCCTGAAGGGCGTGGAGCTGAACTGGGTGCAGCCAATCGGCGAGCACTTCGGCACCTCGGTCAACTACACCTACGCGAACGGCCATTCGTCGGGCGGCACCTACCTGTACAACCCCGACGGCACCCAGGGCACCGGCCAGTCCGCAGGCAACCGCCCGCTGTTCGGCACCTCGCGCGATACGGTCAACCTGTCCGCCTTCTACGAGGACAAGCACTGGAACGCCCGCGTCAACTACACCTATCGCTCCTCGTTCTACGACGGAATGATGCCGGTGACGCTGGGCGGCCTCGGCAACAGCATGCCGCTGCTGCCGTACTACCAGGCCGGCACGGGCTACCTGTCGTTCTCGGCGGGCTACACGCTCAACGACCACGTGAGCTTCTCCTTCGACGCGATGAACCTCAACAACCCGAAGCTGCGCTACTACGACGTCGGCTCCCAGGCCGGCCTGGACTTCGGCAAGGTGCCCGAGGCGTTCTACGTGAATGGCCGCCAGTACTACCTGACGGTGAACTTCAAGCTCTGATCCGCCGCTTCACCGCGACAACCCGCGGGCCACGGATGGCCCGCACTCTCCCCGAACGGGCCTGGCTTCGATTTGCGGGCCCGTTTTTTTGCGACCGCCACATCGCTGGCGCGATGTCATGAAGCGCCCCCGGCGACCTGTCCCGCGCCTGCATGTCGCGCACGTGGCATGCTCACGCCATCCGCCACGGAGACGCCGATGCCACCACGTCCACTGTTCCTCCGCCGCGGCAGCCTGTTGCTCGCAGCCGTACTGTTCCTGCTGTGGCTGCCGGGCGCGCGTGCCGCAACGACGATGCCTTCGCTGATTCCACAACCGGCGCAGATCGAGCTGTTGCGGCACGACGGCTTCACCGTGGACGGGCACACGCCCGTGGTGCTCGCGAGCCACGACACCGCGACGAGGCAGACCGCGGATTACCTGGTCGACCTGGTGGCGCGCACGCGCGGCCTGCACCTGCAGATCGCCGACGGCGGCAAGCTTGCGCACGCGATCGTGCTGCAGCGCGACCCGCAGGCGCCGGTGGCCCAGGCCGGCGGCTATGCGCTCGACGCCACGCCGCAGGGCATCCGCGTCACCGCGCGCGACGACGCCGGCCTGTTCCACGGCGCGGTCACCCTGTACCAACTGCTGACGCCCGACGCGAAACGGGGCGCGGTGGACGTGCCCGCGCTCAGTATCCGCGACTGGCCCCGTTTCGCCTGGCGCGGGCTGATGCTGGATTCCGCGCGCCATTTCCAGAGCGTGGCCGAGGTCGAGAAGCTGATCGACCAGATGGCCCAGCTCAAGCTCGACGTGCTGCACTGGCATCTCACCGACGACCAGGGCTGGCGCATCGAGATCAAGCGCTATCCCGAACTCACGAAGACCGGCGCGTGGCGCACGCCGCCGGACGCCGGCCACGATGGCGAACCGCCGCGCTATGGCGGCTACTACACGCAGGAGCAGATCCGCCAGGTGGTGGCCTATGCCGCGGCGCGCCACGTCACCATCGTGCCGGAGATCGACATGCCCGGCCACGCGCAGGCTGCGGTGGCGTCCTATCCGCAATACGGCGTCACCGGCAAACGGCCGCAGGTCTCCACCGACTGGGGCGTGAATCCCTGGCTCTACAACGTGGACGACGACACCTTCACCTTCATCGACAACGTGCTCGACGAGGTGATGGCGCTGTTCCCCTCGAAATACATCCACGTCGGCGGCGACGAGGCGATCAAGGACCAGTGGCAGGCCTCGCCCGCGGTACAGGCGAAGATGCGCGCGCTGGGCATCGCCAACGAGGACGCGCTGCAGGGCTGGTTCATGGGCCGCATCGGCCGGTACCTCACGGCGCACGGACGCAGGCTGGTGGGCTGGGACGAGATCCTCGAAGGCGACAACGTGCCGCCCAACGCCACCGTGATGTCCTGGCGCGGCACCGAAGGCGCGATCAAGGCGGCGATGATGGGCCACGACGTGGTGATGTCGCCCTCGCCGCAGCTGTACTTCGACCATGTGCAGGGCAACCTGCCCGACGAATACGCCGGCCGCCTCGGGGTGGAATCGCTGCGGGACGTCTACGACTTCCAGACCGTGCCCGACGTGCTGGGCGCGGCTCAGGCGAAGCACGTGCTGGGCGTGCAGGCCAACGTGTGGACCGAGCACATGCCCACGATGGCGCACGTCGAGCATGCGGTGTTCCCGCGGCTGGATGCGCTCAGCGAAGTGGCCTGGTCGCCGGCCGCCAGCCACGACTGGCACGGTTTCCTCGCCCGCCTGCCCGCCCAGCTCGAACGTTATCGCGCGCAACGGGTCAACTACGCCGACAGCGCCTTCGCGGTGGATATCGCCACCGATCGCAACGTGGCGCTGGCCACCGGCAAGGCCACGGTGACGCTGGCCGACCAGGCCGGCTTCGGCGCAATCCATTACACGCTGGACGGCAGTGCGCCCACGCCGGCCTCGCCGCTCTACCAGGCGCCGTTCAACGTGGCGCTGCCGCACACCGTGCGCGCCGGCAGCTTCGCTGCCGACGGCAGCGCACTGGCCGCACCGCGCGAGCGCGTGATCGATCGCTCCTCCCTGCTCAGCCTGGCCGGCACCGAACTGGAAAACTGCCCCGGCAGCGACTTCCGCCTGCGCCTGCAGCCGATGCCCGATGCCGCCAGCACCCTGCCGGTGTATGCGGTAAATGTGTTCGACAGCTGCCAGCTGTTCCCCGCCACGCTGATGAACGGCGTCGCCGCGATCCATGTCGATGCGGTGCGCCTGCCGAACAACTTCGCGCTGGCGCACGACCGGAAGCTGGTGGTGTCGCGTCCGCACAGCACGCCATTCGGCGAACTGGTGGTGCATGCCGACAACTGCGACGGAACAGTGCTGGCCACCTTGCCGCTGCCCGACCCTGCGCACAGCCCGCACCGGTTCACGCTGGACGCGAAGCTGCCCGCACAAAGCGGTATGCACGGCCTGTGCCTGGCCTACACCGCACCCGTCGACGGCCCGTTGTACGCGCTGGCCCGGGTCTCGCTGAAAACCGGGCCATGAACCACCCCGCGGGGCGCATCCTGTGCGCTCCTGCGGCAGTCCATGGCGATGCGCATGAAAAGCCGCCCGCTCCGGCTGCGCCGTCGCGTCGCGCCAGGCACGTCCCTGCTCGACGCCCGGCAAGCGGAATGTGCCGTGTGGAGCGACTGCTCCCCTGCTGAGCGCCTGTTCAATATCTCCGCGTAACCAGCGTTGCCTTCGCAGGGCCGCCATGCGGCAGCGCGCGGCCTGACCCCTGCCTTCGCAGGGCCGGCTCTGGGCGGCAGGCGCCCACATACCCGATCGACTCCCGAAGCCAGCGCTTGCAGTCGGCTTTCCGTAAAAGCTTTACGTAACATTTTTTGCTTTCGAACGTTGACAATTACGTTTCGTAAAGTTTAGCTTGGGCTGGCAGACCGCTGTCTGCCGGCGCTTTGGGGAGCGCGAGATCCACTCGTATAGCTTGCTGCGCAAAGATTTGCGCGGCACGGGTGGATGCGGCCGCAATATTTCGCTTTCTTGTCATTCCATTGCTGCAGGGACCCCGAACACATGAACTCGCAAGCCATCCACGCCTTGAGCCGGTGTCGCCGATCTGCCTTCACCCTCGCCCTGTTGCTGGCCGGCAACGGGCTCGCCATGGCGCAATCCACTACCGGCAACATCTTCGGCACCGCCCCGGCCGCCCAGGGCGAGACGGTGCAGATCCGCAACACCACCTCGGGCCTGGTGCGCGAAGTGCCGGTCGACGCGCAGGGCCGGTTCAGCGCTTCCGCGCTGCCGATCGGCAACTACACGGTCAGCCTGCAGCGCGACGGACAGACCATCGACGCGCACCGCGACGTCGAACTGCGCGTGGGCACCAGCACCCAGGTGTCGTTCGCCGCGGCGGCCAGCAGCGACAACGCGAAAAACCTCACCGCCGTGACGGTCAGCGCCAGCGCGCTGCCCGCGATCGACGTGACCAGCGTGGATTCGCGCACGGTGGTCACCGCGACCCAGCTCGCCAAGCTGCCGCTCGCGCGCAACGCGGAAGCGGTGGCGATGCTGGCGCCCGGCGTAGTCGCGGGCAGCCCCGCCTTCGGCAGCGCGGTGTCGTTCAGCGGTTCCTCGGTCAGCGAGAACGCGTATTACATCAACGGTTTCGATACCAGCAACCCGCTCACCAATATCGGCGGCATGCAGCTGCCCTACGACGCGATCGAGCAGCAGGAGGTGCTGTCCGGCGGCTACGGCGCGCAGTACGGCCGCTCCGACGGCGGCGTGATCAGCCAGGTGGGCAAGCGCGGCAGCAACGAATGGCATTTCGGCGTCCATGCGTCGTGGACGCCGCGCTCGCTGCACGCGGACACGGCCAACACCTATTACGCCCGCGGCGCCAAGGCGGGCCAGCTGTACGGGCGCTACGCGCACAACAGCAGCTGGGACACCGACGTCAGCGGCTACCTCAGCGGCCCGCTGATCAAGGACAAGCTGTTCCTGTACGCGGCCTACGAATCGGAACGCCAGCAGGGCAGCAGCATCGGCAGCATCGATGCGCCGTACAAGACGCAGTACGCGTACAAGATGCCGCGCTGGTACGCCAAGGTCGACTGGAACATCACCGACAGCAACATCCTCGAGTTCACCGCCGCCTCCTCCAAGACCGCGTACGACTCCACCCAGTACAACTACGACTACGCCACCGATACCGAGGGCGGCTTCCGCGCGCTGGGCTCGCCCACCAAGAACAGCAGCAAGATGGGCGTGCTGAAGTACACCGGCTACCTCACCGACGACCTCACCCTGACCGTGCTCTACGGCAAGATGCGCCAGGAGAACTACACCGACTATCCGGGCTACGACCCCAGCAAGGTGTACATCAGCGGCATCACCTCCGAGAACCCGGCGATCGTCGGCGGCAACCCGGTCAAGAGCCAGCAGCCGTTCGGCTACATCAACGCCCCCGGCGCCGCCAACCGCACCACCAACCTGCGCGTCGACCTGGCCTGGCACCTCGGCGACCACACGCTGAGCGCGGGCATCGACAACCAGGTGGCGCGCGCGATCGACCAGGGTTCGCTCACCTCGGGCCCGGGCTACTGGTGGATCTACCACAACGCCTCGAACGACCCGACCTCGCCGATCGACCCGGCGCACGGCGTGCCCGCCCCGGTCGGCTACCCGGGCGGCGAGACCGGCTACTACGTCAGCCAGTACTCGTACAACGCGATGGCCTCGGCGCGCACGGTGCAGCGCGCGCAGTATGCCGAGGACGCCTGGCAGGTCAACGACCGCCTGCTGCTGAAGCTGGGCCTGCGCAACGACACCTTCACCAACTACAACGTCAACAGCGAGCCCTATGTGCGGCAGACCAAGCCGCAATGGGCGCCGCGGCTCGGCTTCGCCTGGGACGTGTACGGCGACGCCAGCTTCAAGGTGTTCGGCAATGTCGGCCGCTACTACCTCGCCCTGCCGAACCAGGTCGCCATCCGCGCCGCCGGCGGCAGCCTGTACACGAACCACTACTACACCTACACCGGCATCAATGCGGACGGCATACCGACCGGGCTGACCGAGCTGCCGCCGTATCACCCGGTATCGCCCGACGGCGAGCTGGGCGTGGCGCCGGACCCGGCCACGGTGGCCGCGCAGAACCTGAAGTCGGAATACCAGGACGAATACATCCTGGGCTTCGAGAAGCAGCTCACCACGTCCTGGGTCTATGGCGTCAAGGGCATGGTGCGCAACCTGCGCAGCGCGATCGACGATGTCTGCGATACCGACGTGATCCTTGCCGCGGCAGCGCAGCAGGGCATCGACACCAGCACGCTCGCGCCGCTCAAGGGCTGCCGCATCTTCAACCCCGGCGTCGCCAACGACTACGTGCTGCTGACCAACGCGGGCACCCACCAGACGGTGCGAGTGAGCAATGCCGATTACGGCTTCCCGCAGCTCAAGCGCAAGTACTACGCGCTGGAGTTCAAGCTGGAGCACCCGTTCGACGGCAAGTGGTACGGCTCCTTCAACTACGTGTTCTCGCGCAGCTACGGCAACACCGAAGGCCAGGTGCGCACCGACGTCAGCCAGTCCGACATCTCGGCGACCACCTCGTGGGACGACCCCGCCCTGATGGTGAACTCGAACGGCGACCAGGCCAGCGACCGCCGCCACCAGTTCAAATTCAACGGCTACTACCAGCTGGCGCCCGAATGGCTGGTCGGCGCGAACCTCGCGGTCAGCTCGGGCGCGCCCAAGAGCTGCCTAGGCTCGTACGGCTACGACGACAGCAACCCCGATCCGATCAGCTACGGCTACTCGGCCTACTACTTCTGCAACCACCAGGCGGAACCGCCGGGCCGCGCGGGGCGCCTGCCCTGGCAGTGGCAGCTGTCGGCCAACGTGGAATACCGGCCGCAGTGGGCGGGCAGGAAGCTGGCCTTCGACCTGTACGTGTTCAACCTGCTCGACCAGCAGCGCCCGACCCTGCTCAGCTACGGCTGGGGCAGCACCGACGCGGTGCCCACCGACAGCTACGACCGCGTGGTCTACCGGCAGGCGCCGCGCTACGTGCGCATGGCGGTCAGCTACGACTTCTGAACATCACTTCAATACGAGGCACCGGCAAGGCCTCGTCTCCCCCACCGCAGCCCGCGAGGGCTGCGGCTTTTTTTATGCCTGCCACCCATGGCAGGCACCCTTCGGGCCGTCGCTGTGCGATGCCAAAATCGTTCCCGACGAATTTTTGCGCCCGCGCCACGGCGGCGCAGCCCCACAAAGCGTGGATCAAATGGCCGCCGCGCGCAGCCCGGGCTGCCCGGGTGCACGCCACGCATGCTGCAGCGCCTGTTTCGCCGCCTGCGTCTCGGCAGCGGACAGCTCCGCCAGCGGCACGAAGCGCCCCGCGACCTGCGCGGCCAGCGGCGCGCCGTCGCGATACAGCACGCGCGAGCCGGGCACCGCCGGCACCTTGTCGCCCGCCAGCACGCTGCCCACCAGGTTCAGCGGATCGCAGCCGCCCACGACGGCCAGTTCGTCATCGTCCGCACGCTGGCGGATCGCACGCAGCGGCGCGATCGCCTCCGGCAACGCGAACTGCTCGCCGACCAGCCCTTCCACGAAACGTCCGCCGCGGATCTCGCCGCGCGCCTCCAGCCGGCGATACACGCGCAGCAATTCGCGCCATGGCGGCAGCCACGGCGCCTCGCGTTCCAGCAACTGCCAGAACACCACGCCGTAGCGGGCGAGCAGGGCGCGCGCCACGTGTTCCACGCATTCTTCTCCCTCTCCCCTCCGGGGAGAGGGTTGGGGTGAGGGGCCACTCTTGCCACTGTCCCCATCAGGCAGCGCTTTCGCGAGCACCCG